>WSFP011413845.1:0-24087 GCA_009831015.1 Picea engelmannii | reverse complement strand
TATGTGTCGAGCCTAGGTGTTTCCATTCATACATGCATGAAATCCATTAATAGAATGTTAGAAAGATGTTTAAGTTGTATTATTTTTATAGAATGCATGGGGATAAAAGTATAATGTGATATACCTATACCAAAATTCCTTTGTGTGCAAGTATTTTTGCAACATCTCCTCGTGGAATATTTCAAACCTTTTATGCATGTATAGCGCAATAGTGTGGGATCGTTGAATGAAAATACAAGTCTACCATTGTTGTCGTAGTAGTGCGTTGGAAGATGGAGAGGTTCCCATTACAACATGTAAATATGACCATTTTGTGTTCATTGCACTGAGTGTGAAGAATAATGTGGGGCACCCTAGTTGTGTGATCATTTTTGTGAATTCTCTTCTATGAGTATTCTAGTGTGCTTGAGTGCCTCCTAGATGTTCCCCCAATTGCATAACATGCTTTGGTAGCTTATTAGTGGGAATCGTTTGAAGGTGGCATCAGAGGGCTTCGATAGTGGTTGGCATCATGTTGTTCTCTTGGCTCTTCTTTACAAATACCGCGACACTTGAATGATTGCGATGACGTATTATGAATTATTATAGGAGGTAGCGAAATATTGGATGGCTACCAAATCTGTTGTCGTCATATCACATCAAGTGGAGTGCATATTGGTCAATGCAAATGTTTTTTTTTTGTGGTTGGCCATGTACTGCATGGCCATTTGGGAATAGTGATGGAAATTCCATATCAAATAAGTCCTCTTTAGTATATTCGTTCACTAGCGTTTCTCCTATTTGTGGCCATTCAATAAGATCTAATGGAGGGGCAACTTTGTTTTGGATAAAGTTGTTGATTTTTGTCATTTATCGATGCATATTAGGTAGATGAAAGGAAAAATAAGTTTTGTTTTCAATAAATTGAAGCATATTGTACTATATCTGAAATATCAAAAGAAATGGTACAGGGTCTAGTAGAGACATTTGTAGTTAAAACATGAAGTGCAACAATTAAGTTGTGGTCCAATTGGACATATTTGTAATATATATCATGTTGCATATTGTATATAAGTGCATTCATGATATGATATTTGGTCACATAACAATCATAACACACCCAATCCCCTAAACCCTCTTTGGATGGTGGGATGTTAAATATCCACTTCCATTAATCCTAAATTCTTGGTATTGCACCCTTAACAACCTTTGTCCATTGTGGCACACACGAGGAATTCATCTTCTTCCTTCTGCGCTAGAGGAAACTGCAACAAATCCTTAGATTTATCACTCATTTCCCTAACAATTCTATAACAAATGCTGCTACAATGACCAGGGAATAAACATCCTCGATCAGACGACTATGAATCACCACGCACAACCAAATTGATGGTCGACGGTGAATCAAATTAGCTACCAATCAGAGAAGTAGGTTACACAACCCAAATTCCATTCTTGATGGGACTTCTTCGACAACCCTACTTCCAATAGATCCAATGGTCCCCGGGCTACGAAATCAATGAACCTAATCAAATCAGTACCTCCAACTACACAATGACTAATGCCTTGCCCATTCTCCATTCATCACGTCAACTCAATGGGGTCCATCACAAATCAATGACTACGATCATATTGGGCTACCATACCCTCATGTCAACAGTTCCCATATACTCATGACTTCCTCCATCAGAATGTCATCACTTTGAGCGAAGGCACATCTTCTCGATCAATTCCTCCAACGCAAACTCTCTGAATGATCCTAAAACCTGCGAATTCTCTCATCCAATGGTCAAGGATCGCTCGGAAATCCAAAACTACACGATATTTAACCAACACCACTCTTCATCTAAGTTTCTTCCTCATGATGGATCGTTCAAGATCCAATGGTTCTAAGCCCATTGATAGATTCCACACTGATAGATCTATGGTCTTCTTGTACTCAAGCTCTTGACATCGGGATCTCCCCATCAAGAAACCTTCCCATGCCATTTTCATGATCCTCTCAACCTCCTACTTCCCTATAGACTTATCGATGAAGCATCCAGGTGTCTACGACCTAGTTCTCATCGGATTGACCTCTCATAGATCAATGACTCTTAACCTCTAGGGATTTTCCCATTAGAAATCTGTTGTGTCTTCACACCTTGGGATTTCCCAATGTCCTTGCTTCCCGATAATCTTTCTCACAAAGCCAAGATCTTTGAAAAATGGTCAGGATTTTCTTCTTTCACTAAATCAACAACTATCATTCTATGGTTTCAAACAAGGGTTTTTTCAACAGAGTTAAATGTGAAATGAGGACTTAGTAGTCCCACAATCCTTCTAGGATCTTTCTTCCAAGGTTTAACTTGGATCCTTTGGGCTCTTAAACCTCCTTCCAATAGGCAAGAAATATTCTACCCATAAACACCCCAAATGAATATTTATGTCCTGTAAACATTCAATTTCAGAGGCAAGGAACATACAAGGTTATTGGTCGATATTGACCCTCTTCATACCATTATCCTAGTTACTTCATTTAATATTTCAAAGAGGTTATATTGCTCCTTTTAATTCAATAATTTGATCATCCATTCATCAAAATCAAATATTCAACATGAACATAAAATAGTCTATAACCATTATTAAGCATTGAATAGACATTACAAACATAAACACTTATCTGTTCAGTAATGTTTCCAGCCAACCGATTGATTGAGAGGAAATTCCTTTCCACCCAACTGTAGGCTATGTTGCACTATGCATTTCTAAAACATTCCACCCTAGTGCCAGGCCATGATACCATCGGGGGACTATCTTAGTTGACTTCCAAGTCAAGAAATGGTTCATGAAGGTTACTCTCCTTCACTCCTCTGGTAACAATATAAGTTTCCCTCTTCCCACTGAGCTTAGGACCTCCACGAGTTTATCAAGCACCTTCTCAACTAGATTTCCTCTGCACAAGGGAGACCCTTCTCTTCTAAACAGTCCCTCGATGACCTACCCTTACTAGTACCAATTTCTTTCTAGTAAAAACCAAGTCGCGGTTCTCTGTTGCTCCAGTCTAGATATGGGTCTTCTCTGCTCTAGCGTGACCATTCAATTCTTGGGAAATCTTTCTTTTTTCTTCAGAAAAAATTCCTAGATCTTTTCTACTACTCAAAGCCATGTGTGTGAGATCCTTTGATCATTTTCACCATCTGTTTGTGAGTTTGCGACTCATCATTGTGGGTATTGGCTCTCTGTTATCTAGTGTGCGTTTAGTCTCTGTGCATCAATGCATTCTTTATCTTCTTTGCATCTGCATGCTGCTCTGTTCCTACTCTGTGCATTATCTCATTCTCCTCTACCATTTTCCCTCTTCTTGCTGATCCCTTCTTCACCATTAGAACGTTCTCTTTCTCGTCGAGATCCCTGGTGACTTCTGATGACTCAGTCGATCCTTCACTCTTCTAGGTACCGAATCAGTCAACTTTTGTAACTGCTCAACTACTTAACCTGATCACCACTGACAGGTTCCATGGGTCAAGACAATCCAGGTACATTGGTTAGGTCATGCATTAAGTATGTAGATGTGAGTTGGAAGGCTGGAGAGCTTCCTAATTTCTTTATTGAAACCTCCTAGTTCCACCTCACTAGTCACACCCTTGGTATCATGGCCAATACTCAAGGATTCCTTCTTAGTCAAATGTCTGGTGTTTTCATTACATAAACATAATTACATGATTCATAAATCACAATACATGAAGTCTTAACATAATTACAGTTCTGGGGGAAAACAATGTGTTACAATAATCATACAATTTTCCCTCTATTCCATGCCTTCTAACTACTAAAATGTACAAATATTCAAGGTGGCATGGGAGGTAATTAAAATAGTGTTAATGTTTTCCGAGAAGCTAATAATGTGACCACTGTATTTGTATTGGCCACCTCGAGCATGGATAACTTGAAATAACATGCTCACTCAAGCAATGAACATTTCTTCTACTTGGGTAAGAATTGAGAGGACAAGGGGTTGGTCTCCAGGATTCATATTATTCCATTTAGAGAATAGGTGGCCATTAGTTTCCTTGTGGCAATGGGAAAAAATAAAACCATCGGGCAATATGATTGTACAAATCCTAGTGTAAGACTCCATAAAAGTATTACAAGTATGTATTTTGGAGAAGGAATCAATATGAGTATGAAATGTTCGAGAAATATTGGCAACGGATTGGTGTTGAGTAGGTTCAATTGGGAACTCCATGGAAATGTGCTTTTCCTTGGATCTTGTATCCCATCTATGCTTATTTAGTTCATCTTTCTAATGTATATATTGTTTGCACCGCTTCTCATTTTCTAGGGCATTTGGTGTAGATGGAATACTATTGGTTTGGTTGGTAACATTGAAGTTGATGTTGGAGGAGGTATAGGAGTTATTGAAGAAAATGATGTTTTCAGTATTCAATGTTAGAAATGGTAAAGATGGGTTTGTTTTTGAAGTTGATGGAATAATTTTTTGTTGCGTAATGGTTTGTGCCAGTGGAACATGGATTTATTTTAGATGAGTTAAAATCATCGGGAGCATATTTTTCATTTGGATGATTCCATGAACTAGTTTCCCAATAGGTGTAGCTATGGAGAATGTTGCAACAGTATGGGTAAGGGCTTGTTGTTGAATAGGACCAACTGGGAATTCCATGGAAATATACTTTTCCTTGGATCTTGTAAGTTGTCTATGTTTATTTAGTTCATCTTTGTTATATGGATATTGTTTGCGACGCCTCTAATTTTTTAGGGCGTTTGGGGTAGATGCAATGCTATTGATTTCATTGGTTACATTGAAGTTAAGGTGAAGTTAAGGTTGGAAAAGGTATGGGAGTTATTGAATAAAGAGATGTTGTTATTAGTATTTGCTGCTAGAGATGGTAAATATGGGTTTGTTGTTGAAGTTGATGGAATAGTGTTTGGTTTTATAATGGTCTTTGTTGGGTGAACTTGAAATTCATTTAGATGAGGTAAAACTGCAGGGAACACATTTTTCAATGGAATGATTCGATGGACGTGTTGGCCAATTGGTGTGCCTTATTCGAGGGGGGTCATAATGGAGCTTATGATATTTATCCAATTGAAGTGATGGATCTTTGAGTTTTTTTATACTTTGAATTGTGATTTGACCATGTTTTTGTCAAAAGAGAACAATCGATTTATAATAAATATGAATATTTGTTTGAAAGACATTTTGAATATTTAAAAATACTTATATTGAAATACAAAAATCTACATTTACAATATATATTAATAAAATAAACATTATAACAATTTAAGTAAAACTAAAAATTATAAATGGAGTAAGAAAAATAAATATAGATATATGGATAAAAAAAAAAAAATGTGTATCCAAACATAATATATAATAATATTATTACACAATTTTAATAATATCTATAAGAATACACTATACCCCTTGATTTTTTTAAAAACAACATAATATATAATAATATTATTACACAATTTTAATAATATCAATTTACAATTTAAATAAAGTATAAGAATACACTATACCCCTTGATTTTTGTAAAAACAACACAGTACATAGCAATGATAATATAGTTTTCAAACAAAGTTCAAGAATATTTTATAACCCTTGATTTTCAAAAATAAAATGATATTCAATAATATATATTTATATATTTTCTCGGATGCTTACATACCTAAATCACATGATGAAATTTAAACATAGAATACAATTGATCATTTCCATGTGTAAAATGTGTTGGAACATAATATATATTTATGAAATATATGAGTGCCTCACATAATAATTTTAAGTAATTTCATAACAAAAAGTGTGCTTACAAAATTTGTATGATACAAAAATTGATGTCATACATATGGTGTATCAGAAAAAGCAAGGCACTATGTTAAGTTGTTTTAGAATACAAAACAAATTAAGGTTGTTTACTTTGTATACAGATTTGTAGCTAGTCGCATTTCTTTTCTTTTTCCCCTCTAATTTGGGTTTGATTTTGTCTAATGCAATAACAATGGATTGCAATTGTTTGTCATTTCCAAATGTGTTTTCATGTATTAACAATTTGAATTAACAATTTGAAGATGTATTTATTAAAGAAGAAGTTTCCAAAAAGCTATGTAGTCTCAATATTGTTGTCCTCATTTGTGAGTGCATATAGTTTCCTAACAAGATTTTGATAAGAGTTTCTGTTGCTTCTTGGAATGTAGTAATATTGTTTTTTCTTGTATGGTCCTCTATTATGAAGTGGAACATGTATCTATAATCACATTCATCGAAAGTTTGCTTGCATCTCTAACAATGAAAGTTTCCCTCTTCAATAGAAGTCACCTTTTTGTTGCATTGGTGATTATTAAAAATGAGAGGGAAAGTAGTGTACCAACAATCATCTCTATTTATAGAAGCGATACTCGCCTCAACCACAATGAAATCCAGATGTTGATGATCTCGACCAAGTCCTTCCTTTTCAATGTCAACCACATTCTTCTGAAATGAGGGGTGACCACCAGAGACACCATATGTAGATAAGAAGTAAGATTTAAGGGTTGCACCTTCTTTTTCAAACCAAGTTATTAAATCATGAGATTCTTTGATGTCAGGTTTGATGGAAATACGGGATGTGAAAGTTGTACTAATCGATATCCTATTGAAATCACTTATTCTTGTATCCTTTAGAGCGATGGGTGGGAAGGAATTTGAAGTTGAATTTTGTTGTAGGCTATCTTTATTGCAAAACACCCCCCATAATGTAAGTTCAACACTACATCCCAACATGTTCCTCAATTCAACGGTTCTCTTTTAGGTCTTAGTGCCATTCTTCCTTAATATGGTGGTTTCTTTAGTAATAGATATAACAACACCAATGATATAAAAAACACAGTCATTAAGTAAGGTTAATAGATCATTGATAGGAGTAAACTTGAAGTTGTGGTTTTCAATTAAATGGTCATCCTCGAGGTAGGGTTATATTATTGAGGTATTATCTAGAGTGATTTCCCATTCATTTTCTAAATGGTTGTATTCTTTGTTTACAAGTTTGATCAACCCTTTAGAGATTATGTAAACTTTTCCAATTTGTATTGAAGGGTGGAACTGTATTTCTTGCATATTGAAGCAAGTAACGCGTGTCTCACTATTTTCATTGGAAACAACATCAAAGATAAATACCTACCCAACTCCCTTGGAATTTCTGAAACTAAATAGATCACACTTTGAAATGATTCTAAATTTGACTGTCCATGAATGCATGTATGCATGTATGCATTCAAAGGTTTGGTAGAGATTATTCTTGAGGCATGTCATTTGCTTGTAATTTGTGCATGGAAGAATGACATACATTTGTGTCCTAGTGTGGATCGCCAAGGATATATGCTTTTAGAGCTAGCACTTGCATATCAGTAACTATAACTAGCCTGCAAAATAGACCAAATCATGGTAGTTAGTAATAAGATATTGGAAAAATATTCAATAGTGCAAAGCATGTTCAATGTTTGTGTCTGAGAATGCATACTTGTTCTGTTGGGTAGATCTAGAAGTGAAGCTGTTAAGTTGAATAAGTGAGCCATTTTCTGTTTTCCCTCATGTGAAATAATCCACAAGGCTTGAAGAAAATATGCTTTGTATAAAAGCACTTCCATTAGAAAGGAGAACAATATATCTTTCCGTTGAACCTTTTTTGAAGTCTAGGATAGACATTAATTCTTCTTCACCATTTTGAATTCTTGTTACAACCTTCTCTATTAAGATCAATGACATTACCTTGAAATGTTTTTTATTTTTAATTTATTTTTATTTTTTCGGAATAAGATATAAGATGGAAATCACTACTTGACTACACACAACATGTCCACATAAATATATTAGCACAATTATATACATGGATATGAATGGGATCTAAGCAAGAAATTTACTATATCTATCATTGCCATTATGCAACATTTCCAACAAAAGGTATGTGTATAAGCTTTGGTATTTTATAAATTATTTTAATGAGATAATATTCTAAAACATTATATTATCTACTATTTGAATGACATATTTTGTAAACTGGTTGTTAGCACATATTCTTGTAAACAGGGAGTTTTTCTTCGAATTCATGCCCTTGTTGTAAAATGCGATGAAATGGGGTTTAAAAACCCATCAAATGCATTTTATTCAAAGGCCGCAACCATGAGCACCTAAGCGCAAATCTCAAAAAATATCGTTTCGGGCTTAAAATGCTTGCAGGCAGGCATTTTTGTTTTTAACGAAGAGGATTTTTCATCAGGAGCAGATCGATGGTCATCAGGTAAGTCAGAGCCACGTAGTTGCACACGGATTAACGTTTGGGATCATCCCTTATGGCCAAAGTCACGAGAATGATCTGGGTCGTCCGATCCTACGGGGACATGTGGCACCCAATTAAACACCATCACGGTTTCGGGAGTCGGGAATTCAAG
Organism: Picea engelmannii; assembly: GCA_009831015.1. Classification (NCBI taxonomy): domain Eukaryota; kingdom Viridiplantae; phylum Streptophyta; class Pinopsida; order Pinales; family Pinaceae; genus Picea; species Picea engelmannii. Next base: position 15,675 of record WSFP011413845.1, on the reverse strand, counting down.
AGATATGGGGTCCCTCCTCCATTGCATTTCAAAACCGTGAAACGCGAAATGTGAAGCCCCAGGAGCCTAGCCCACAGTCGTAGCCCAGGGTTCTATGGAAAGGCGAGGCCTAAAGAAAGAGGAAAGATGGCAACGCTTGAGGCATTTCACAAAAATGAAGAAGACATCCATCAGGGATGCATGGTGCGAGAAGTCCTGAAGAAATCAAGACTGTTGATTAAGGGAAGATCTCTACCGTCAATCAGGAAAGATACACGGGCACATTGTGCTATGAAGTGTGCAGATATGGGCGGAAAAAATATGCGCGCCTAGATCTACAACCAGGGTTCCATTCCAGACCCCCCCCTCCGTTCTGACTTTAATGTGGGGGGGTTCAGAATTTGACCACGTAAGTTTGAATGGTGGGGATTGAAGCACCTAGATCTGCGACACACATTCAATTCTGGACCCCCCTTTCCTTTCTTCCTTTAATGAGGGGGGGGGGTCCAAAATGAGGCGGTTTTGAATGCGGTCCCTCTACTATCATGGCTCCCTCTCATGGTGTCATCTCCCCTCCTACATAAAACCACTTATTTCCTCCGTTACTGCCTTCACCTCCCTCTCCCATTTGTCCTCCACTCCGTCTCTCACCTCCTCCCATCACATCCTCCACTCACTACTGGACCATAGCCCCTAATCACTCCCGTCTATCACCTCTTACTAAGTGTCTTACCGCTCACATCCTCCTTGGTAGATGGTCTCATCCCATTCGCTGCCGCAGCCTTACATCTACCCCCACATCATCGTTCCATGCCACTCCACCTCTGACTTGTCTCAGTGAAGTGCATGCACCTTCCGCCACCTGCACTCTCCTAGTTACCTTCCATCCATCATATCTGTCCACATGGACGTCTCTCATTTCACCTCCCCCATCAGATCCTCATCCACGCTCATCGATAGGTCCTCTTATAGAAGTCTAGCGAAGCAATAGACAACCAAATCTAGTCTTCGACGACTCATAGGTGTAGAGTTGACCAAGGCTTTTCAGATCCCGATGAAGAAATTAATGCAAATGTGGAAGGTGACTGTCAGTCCTTTCTGACAAAGATCACGTCCATCAGAAGACTGCATAGGTGACTGTCAGTCCTTTCTGACAAAGCACATAGGTGACTGTCAGTCCTTTCTGACAAAGATCACGTAGGTGACTGTCAGTCCTTTCTGACAAAGATCACGTCCATCAGAAGACTGCATGGGTAGTCTGCCCAACGTCTGCATGCGCAACATGATAGAGAAGCTCCTCAACATCAAGCATTAATCTCATGACATGATCGTGTCCCAGACAATCCTAGCCAGTTTGAGTATATGTAGGCATTTTTTCCTTTTTTTGGTTATCGTTGGTAGAGCTAAGCTCCATGTTGTAAAGTTTTGATGAAGCATTGTTTTTCCCTAGTTATGTATCTGTATGTGAAACTTCTTGTTTAATGACAGTCAGCTTCTTATTCCATCTGGTTTCCATATAATGTTGAAAGAGTTCATGATCTACTGAGTCTCATGAAGCAATTTGACAGTGTTATATAAATGTTTTATGGTAACGCTGTTATGATTTCTTTTAGTGTTCTTGTGATTTGAATACAAGAAGTTCTTGTGTTTAAATTCTTCCTCTTCGGGCTGTTGGAAGCTTGATGCTCACAACAGACCTTTGCACTTTCTCACAGAAGTCTCCCCCCTACTCACCATTATTACAACTTACTGTCTGAATTTAGATTAAGACCTCACATGTTCATGCATAACCTTAGTCCAGGATTTTGAGTTAAAATGATATTGTACTGAGTTTACTTCCAGTCGATCACCATTTTTATAAAAAAATCATGACATAAACTGATGGGTATCAGGCCTACTCCTGCTGCAATCCAAGAGTGACTTCTGGTGCTAACATTTATGGCGCCGTTGACAGGGTCTGAGTTGAAGATTTTCGTCGGGATTGAATGACATTGAGCCTCTAATTCTGAAGGTGCATCAAGCATCAAAGCCATGCAAGATTGTTGCTGTGCACCTAGCGGCTCCATTGTGACGAATCCACTGTGGCGAACCTGCTGTTTCAGTTGTGTCTTCCAGAGGAAGACACACACGGTCTCATCCACAACTGCCTCTAGCTACGCGTGAAGCCAATCCAGAGAAAATTAGCATAAAAGCGAAGGCTCTCGGAGAAGGAGCTTCGGATGCTGAACCAAATATTTTTGATAATTCTCATTTTCATCTACTAGAAACTCCCTTGTCTACTTCTCATTTTCTTAGCAGAGATTTTACTAAAGTTTCCCGTTTCCTGAACTTTGTGAGTGTTCTTGCTAATTTCCCTTCCTTTGGTCTTACATGGGAGGGAGAAACTCTTGTCACTCCTATCTCCCCTAACGTCACAGCTTGGTCTAGATCCAGGAACTTAGGAGATTTTCCTAACCTAGGCTTTAACACCCCTCCTCCTATTACTGTTGCTAGTACTGTACCCACACCAAGCTCTGCTCCCTTAATCCCTACAAACTCCCCTAGTCGAACACCATCTCCTCCTAGTTCTCCTCCACCTAACATTCCTATGGCAGAAGAAAATCCCCCCATGACCAGTATGGAGGCCATTACAACTGCTAGGTATGCTCCCCTTGTGTTACCTCAACCTCTCAATGCCCTTCTAGCAAATGGCTACATTAAGCAGTTGCCCAGGTTTACAAGTGAAGGGGACATAACTGCAGAATAACACCTTGAAGCCTTTTACGGTTTTTCGGAGCATCATGTCATCATGCATGCAGATGTATGGATGAGGATTTTTTTTCATAGCCTTGAAGGTGAGGCTAGGAAATGGTTTAAGGCCTTTCCCCCTGGATCTATCGATGGGATAGAGGCTTTGAATAATACCTTCTTGAGACAATGGGGAGATAAGAAAGACTTCATGTATTACATGACAGAGTTTTGGGCGTTGAAGAGAAAGGAAGGAGAGTATGTCACTGACTTCTCCAAGAGGTTCAATAAAATGTACAATAAGATCCCTACTAAGATAAATCCCTTAGAAGGTTCATCCAAAATTACTTATGCTAGTGCTTTTGACCCTGATTTTTGCTTTTTGTTGAGGGAAAGATGAGCCACTTCCATGGCTCACATGTAGGACTCGGCTGTGGAAATTGAGTCGAATATATTGGCTGTTGATCGACTCAGGAATAAGACTGATAGAGACATACCCAGGAAGAGACCTGAAACTTACACATCTAGTTCCTCTTGCTTCCCCCCCTAGATGGATGAAATAACTAAGGTGCTGTAGTCACTTTCAGCTAGGATGGAAAGGCGGGAGTTAGAAGGGAAGCCCATATATAGAAATCCCCAAAATACTGATAACAGAGGAAACTTCAGGAGGCCAAATAGAAATGTTCTATAGATTATTCCAAGGGAACATAGGAACATAGGTAGAGATGATCAGAGGATCCAAACCCCTCTCCAAAATAAACTTGTTGCTGATGAGGAAGGAGAGGAGATAGATGAGTTTGGTCCTCAAATTCACTGTATTGAAGACACTTCCCCTTTCCCCCATCTAAATCAATCTGCATATGAAGAATCCCTCATTAACAGTCAAATCAATGAACTGAGTAAGGGGGAGAAGGCCAAAGCCAACACTACTCCTAACATATACAACCTCAGGTCAAAGAAGAACGAAGGGAAGTATGCCATCCTTGATCAACCTCTCATAGCAGAAAGGCATGCTAAACCTACAACACTCACTACCAAGGAAAAGAAAACTCAGAATACTTCGCCAACAGCCAAAGACCCTGTCCCTGAGGTAAGGGAATTTCCTAAGCCTCCTTCCTCCTTTAGTTTTGAGAACGAAATTCAAAAAATTAGAATTCCTGTCCCCCTCTCGGAACTAGTTAAAAATAAAGATTTCAAAAGGTCCCTCTCCAAACTATTGCAGTCCGAGCCACCTCAGCTTATCACAGACTCAGTAAATCTCTAAGATGAAAAGCCAACAATCATCCCAGGTCCCATGGTATAAGACATAGATGATTCATCCCCTCCATTCTACGCATCCATGAACATACATAATAAGGTGCTGCATAACTGCCTGATGGATTCAGGGGCTTCCCATAACCTCATGCCCAAAAATTCATGGAAGAATTGGGACTGGAAGTAATAAAGGCCTATCATGATTTGTACTCTTTTGATTCAAGGAGGGTGAAATGTCTTGGAGTCATAAAGGACCTGGTGGTGTCCTTATTTTAGTTTCCAATGAAGAGTGTGGTCATGGACATTGTAGTAGCTGATGTTCCCCCCAAGTTTGGCATGTTGTTGTCAATATCTTGGATTAAAAAGCTTGGAGGAACATTACAGATGGACCTCACATATTCCACTATTCTAGCATTTCAAGGAGAACATAGAAGATTGTACAGAGAAGCTCAGTTGGCCTACATTGTCAATGATGAAGCAAACCCCACTAATTATCCTATCTTTGCACTTGACATAGATTTGGGGTCTAGTTTGTTGCATCTCATTGATACTCCTGAAGCCCCTCTTGAAATCAGAAAGAAACCCATTTCTTATCATGAAATACCTCCTCCAACTACCTCTATGTGGAAGATGTTCTTCGACGGAGCCTCTTCTAGTGAAGGTACTGGTGCTGGAGCGGTTTTTGTGTCACCTTGTCAGGAAACCATATCCCTGTCATACAAGCTAGAGTTTGAAACTACCAATAATGTGGTAGAATATGAAGCTCTTGTTTTAGGTTTAAGGGATGCAAAAGAAATGAGAATTGAAGAGGTAGTAGTGTTCGAAGATGCTGAGTTGATAATCTAGTAGGTCAGAAATGCTTATCGGGATAAACATCCTCGACTCAGGAATTACAAAAATGAGGTGTGGGACCTAATTGTTAATTTCTTCTTGGATTTCAACATTTCTTTTATTCCAAGAGAAGAAAATACTTTGGCCGATTCCCTAGCTGTCTCAGCTAGCCAGTTTAGGATCCCTCTGCCACCTAAGATTAAATATGATGTTGAGATAAGATATAGGTCATCTGTACCAGACAATATCAAGCATTGGAAGGTGTTCAAGGATGATCTTGAAATCAAAAGATTTCTTGAGTCTGTTGATGAATTCTCTGCATTGCACATTGATCAGGATCCCAATCCCGAAGGTGACCCTCACCCTGGGGTATTTTTGAATAAAACTGCTAATCACTATATTGTTCAGTTGCCTAGCAATCACATTCCAAAGGGACTAGTTCCTTTAGAAATATTGTTCGATGGGAATGATGTGGAAGTAAAGGGTAAGGTTTCAAATGGGAATGATGATGTAACTAAATACAATATTGGCACAGAGGAGGATCCTAAGTTCATCAAGTTGTCAAGCAGCCTGTCAAGGGAGCATAGAGCCGAGTATGCTGAGTTATTAAAAGAATTTTCTGATGTGTTCACCTGGACCTATGAAGACCTCAAGACATATGACACAACTGTCATTGAGCATAAGATCCCACTGAAAGAAGAGGCTAAGCCATTCAGGCAGAATCTAAGACAGATTAATCCGATGTTGTTGCCTGTCATGGGGAAAGAAGTAAAGAAGCTATTGGATGCTCAAATCATAATCCCTTTGAGATATTCTAAGTGGGTGGCTAATCTGGTGCCAGTAAGAAAGAAGAGTGGAGAAATCATATTTTGTGTTGATTTCAGGAACCTGAACATAAGCTCAAGAAAGGAAAATTACCCCCTACTTAAGATGGAACACATATTGCAGAGGGTAACTGGTGCATCCAGGATATCCACGATTGATGGTTTTTTTGGCTACAATCAGATATCAGTCTTGCTCGAGGATAGAGAAAAAACAACCTTCACCACTCCTTGGGGCACATTCATGTATGCCAAAATGCCTTTTGGATTGATGAATGTAGGAGAAAAATTTCAGCGAGCCATGGACATAGCCTTCATTGGGGAGAAAGATTAGTTTGTGGTGTTCTATCTGGATGACATCACTGTCTTCTCCAGATCTGATAAAGAGCACTACTATCACTTGAGGAATGTTTTCTTGAGATGCAGGAGGTTTGGCCTTTCCTTAAATCCCAAGAAATATTTGTTTTCTATGAAGGAGGGGAAGATGTTAGGCCATTAAGTATCAACAAAGGGAGTGAGAATTGATCCCAGCAGGGTAGAGGCAATTCAGACCCTGTCACTTCCCAGGTCCAGAAAAGAAGTCCAAGTTTTTTTGGGGAAGATTAACTTTATGAAGAGGTTCGTCTAAAATTTTGCTGAGTTGGTGAAACACATCACAGTCATGCTCAGAAAGGGGAATGAAGTAAAATGGACTGCTGAACCCAGGGAATATTTTGTCCAAATAAAAAAGGCATTGACTGAGGCACCTGTGCTGATCAGTCCTTATTATTCTGAGGATTTCCTAATTTTTTCTTTTGCTTCTTTTGATACAATAACAATGGTTTTATTGTAGAAAAATGAGGAAGGGAAAGAGAAACCCATTTCCTTCTTCAGTAAGGCATTAAGAGATGCAGAAATCATGTATGAAATCATGGAGAAACATGCCTATACCTTGGTGAAAGCTCTCAAAGCTTTCAGAGTCTATGTCTTTCACTCAAAGGTAATTTCATATGTTCCTTCAGCTTCTGTGAAGGACATCCTTATACAACTTGACATATATGGGAGAAGGGGTAAATGGATTGCCAAGATCCTTGAGTTTGACTTGGAGATAAAGCCCACCAAGTTGGTTAAAGGGTAGGGTTTAGCCAAGCTACTGGTTGAATCCAATTGTAAGGCCTTGGGGGTTAGCTTCGTCAATGCTTACTCAGAAAATCAGCAAGCTGAGTTATCCAACAAAATCTCTCAGGGTGGTTTATCGCTAGTAGAGTGCACTTGGTATAGAGACATTATATATTTTCTGCTAGAATTGAATCCCCCTGATGAAATGGGGAAGAGTAAGGCAAGAGCTCTAAAGCTCAAAGAAGTCAAATATTGCTATATTGACCAGGTCTTGTACTGGAGAGACCCTCTAGGGGTGTTTCTGAGGTGTCTGAACCCACAGGAGGTCCATAAAGTTACGCTTGATTTCCATAGTAGCCTCTGTGGGGGACACCATTTTTGGAAGACCATAGCCTATAAAATTCTCAGGGTTGGGTACTACTGGCCCACCTTATTCATTGATGTCTGCAGAGAAGTCAGAGCCTGCATGAAATGTAAAAAATTCTCAGGAAAGCAACAACTCAAACAACTTCCATTAAAGCCTGTAGTAGCTTCAGGACCCTTTAAGCAATGGGGATTGGAATTCATTGGAGAGATTCATCTCGCTTCAAGGGGTCAACACATGTGGATATTAACTACAACATATTATTTCACCAAATGGATAGAGGCTATCCCCACCAGGAGTGCTTCTCATAAAGTAATCATTGGATTCCTGGAAGACATCATAGCAAGGTTTGGTTTCCCAAACAGAATCATCACTGACAATGCCGCATCCTTCAAATTTGAGCCATTGATCGAGTTTTGTGAGCAGTTTGGCATTTCATTGATTCACGCCACTCCCTATTATCCCCAAGGAAATGGACTGGTAGAGTCCTCTAACAAAAGTTTGATCAATCTTATTAAAATATTGTTGGAGGACAATAAGAAGTTATGGGACTCAAAACTCAAATTCGCTTTGTGGGCTGATTGAGTGACAACAACGAAGTCCCTGAGCACCTCCACTTTTCAACTTGTTTATGGGACAAAAGATGTATTTCCCACTCAGATGGCTCTACCTGTAGAAAAATTCTTTCAAGTTTATGAAGGAGATCCAGACCATATGGTCAGAAGAATTCATCAATTGGTGGAAGTGCAGCAGACCAAAGAGCAAGTAATGGACATAGCTCACAGTCTTCAATAGAAGATCAAGCAGGCCTTTGATAGGAAGGTCAGAAAGGAGGAATTTGAGCTGGGAGATTTGGTGCTTAAGTGGGATGTACCCAGGCAGGATAGAGGCAAACACAACAAGTTTGAAGCCCTCTGGATTGGCCCCTTCAAAATCTATGAAGTATTTTTAAACAACACCTACAGGTTGCAGGATTTGGAGGGTGACGAGGTTTTTAATGGCATAGTAAATGGGTATTTCCTGAAGAGATGTTTTGTTTGACCTTCAAGTGGCTCTACTATTTTTGTAAATATTGTTTTTCTGTTTATTTTCGGTTTCAATAAGGGACTCCATAGCCCAACAACAAGGCACTGAAGCTTCAAAGAGTTCTTAGAGCCTCATAGGGAGGACTCTATCCCCCATGGAGCCTAATGTTAGCACATATTCTTGTAAAGGGGGATTTTTTCTCTGAATTTGGGCCCTTTTTGTAAAATGCGATGAGATGGGGTTCAAAAACCCATCAAATCCATTTTATTCAAAGGCCGCAACCATGAGCGCCCAAGCGCAAATCTTAGAAAATATCGTTTCGGGCTTAAAATGCTTGTAGGCGAGCATTTTGTTTTTCAACAGTGAGGATTTTTCATCAGGAACAGATTGACAGTCATCAGGTAAGTTGGAGCCACGCAGTTGCACGAGGATTAGCACTTGGGCTCATCCCTTATGGCCAAATTCATGAGAATGATTTGGGCCATCCGATCCCGAGGGGACATGTGGTGCGCGATTAAACACCGTCATGGTTTCGGGAGTTGGGACTTCAAGAGACAAGGGGTCCCTCCTCCATTACATTTCAAAACCCTGAAACATGAAATGCGAAGCCCCTGGAGCTTGCCTCACAGTCATAGCCCAGGGTTCTATGGAAAGGCAGGGCCTAAAGAAAGAGGACAGATGGCAACGCTTGAGCCATTTCACAAAAATGAAGAAGAGATCCATCAGGGATGCTTGGTGCGAGAAGTCCTGAAGAAATCAGGACCGTTGATCAAGGGAAGATCTCTGCCATCCATCAGAAAAGACACATGAGCGCATTGTGTTATGACGCGCACAGATTTGGGTGGCCAAAATCTGTGCACCCAGATATACAACTAGTGTTCCATTCCAGACCCCCTCACCGTTCTGCCTTTAATGGGGGGGGTCTGGAATTTGACCGCGCAAGTTTGAATGGTCAGGATTGAAGCTCCTAGATCTGTGGCGAACATTCAATTCTAGACCCCCCTTGATTTTCTTCCTTTAATGAGAGGGAGGGGGTCCAGAATGAGGCGGTTTTGAATGTGGGCCCTCTGCTATCGTGGTGCCCTCTCATGGTGTTAGCCCCCCTCCTACATAAAACCACTTACCGCTGCCGTTACCGCCTTCACCTCCCTCTGCCATTTGTCCTCCACTCCGTCTCTCACCTCCTCCCATCACATCCTCCACTCACTATTGGGCCATAGCCCCTAATCACTCTTGGCTATCACCTCTTTCCAAGTGTCTTACCACTTGCATCCTCCCTGACAGATGGTCTCATCCTGTCCGCTGCCGCGGCCTTAAATCTACCCCCACATCATCATCCCATGCCACTCTACCTCTGACCTGTCTCAGTGCAGTGCATACACCTTTCTCCACCTGCACTTTCCCAGTTACCTTCCATCCATCATATCTATCCACATGGCCATCTCTCGTTTCACCTCCCCCATCAGATCCTCGTGCACGCTCATCGATGGGTCCTCTTATAGTAGTCCAACAAAGCAACAGACAACCAAAGAGAGTCTGCCATGAATCCCAAGTGTAGATTTGACCAAGGCTTTTCAGATCCCGATGAAGTAGTTAATGCAAATGTGGAAGGTGGGTGAGACATCGTCTCCTTCCATAAATAGAAAGCCAAAGTGGGAGAAAGCGCAGAGGTGACTATCAGTCCTTTTTGACAAAGATCGCTTCCATCAGAATATTGCATGGGCAGTATGCCCAATGTATGCATGCACAACATGACAGAGAAGATACTCAACATCAAGCATTAATCTCATGACATGATCGTGTCCCAGACAATCTGATCCAGTCTGAGTATATGTAGGCGTTTTTTCCATTTTTGTTGTTATCGTTGGTAGAGCTAAGCTCCCTGTTGTAAAGTTTTGATGAAGCACTGGTTTTCCCTAGTTATGTATTTGTATGTGAAACTTCTTGTTTAATGACAATCAACTTCTTATTCCATTTGGTTTCCATCTAATGTTGAAAGAGTTCATGATTGACTGAGTCACATGAAGCATTGTGACATTGTTATATAAATGTTTTATGGTAACACTGTTATGATTTCTTTTAGTGTTCTTGTGATTTGAATACAAGAATTTATTGTGTTTGAATTATTCCTCTTTGGGCTATTGGAAGCTTGATGCTCACAACATACCTTTGCACTTTCTCACATAAGTCTTCCCCCTACTCACCCTTATTACAACTTACTGTCTGAAGTTAAATTAAGACCTCACCTGTTCATGCATAGCCTTAGTCCATGATTTTGAGTTAAAACGATATTTTACTGAGTTTACTTCCAATCGATCACCCTTTTTATAAACAAATCATGACATAAACTTATGGGTATCAGGCCTACTCCTCCTGCAATCCAGGAGTGACTTCTGGTGCTAACACTAGTTTAGTGTATGCTTATTATTGAAGTAGTATTGCAAACTACTTTATAAAAATGATACAACCAACTAAAGTATATTATTTAAAGAATATTGCAAACTATATTAGTAAAGTGATATATTATTATATTGAATATTTAAATAAGAGTACAAAATATATTATTAAAGTGATATATTTTTATGTTGAGACTTTGTTTGACAGGGAGTTATTAAATAATACTAATTATAATATAGTGTGAAACATATGGTTAGTATATAGTACAAAAAATGTCATTTTAATTTAGAAATGTATGAAATTGCTTTTATTAATAATATATTATAGTTAGTACACATAAAATGAGGCTCTAGGTTTAGTCTAAAGAAAACATGTCGGAGACAGAAAAGTATTTTATACTATATACAACAAGTATGGATCAGGTAGAAATATAACATGTCTGATCCAGATTGTACTGAGAATGAAATTAAGGTGAAGATATAACAAGGAAACACACAAAGATATTGCAAGAAACACAAAGATACAATAATACACAATTTCTATTAATGAACAAAATGTCCAGGAATTGTAAAAAAATGCAGAGCGAAATGAACTCGCCAGAATGGTGGTAGCTTATCTTTGATAAAATATGTGAAAACTACGCTCATTCACAAGAATATGTGTTTACAATGATGTTCAAAAGGCCTTTAAAAAAAAAATATTAATGAGAAAACCCGAAACATCCAAAATCCTAACTTTAGAAGATGAAACGCCAAAAGGTTTACATGCCCTGATCGAGGTGGTTGATATGTCAACTTCCCGAGGGTGTAACTTTTGAATACAGTATCTTTTTGGGGTGCTCAGTATACCGTTGGAAATTTCTAGCCGAGGATTACACATTCCAAATGACCTAGCAGAGAACGTTTTTTAGGACTTCAAAATGACCTCGAAATTTTAGGACCTGAAAATTGTAGAAAAATGACCAAGGTGAAAAACTATGTTTTGAGCTAGTGGAAGAGATGGGTGGCCACTGATATCCACTTGGATCATTCCTCCCCCCTAGGAAGAAATGGTCCCCATTGCGTCAATTTCTCATGGGAGATGGGGAAACTTTTTTTGAATCTAAACCTTAGTGAACTGCTTGCCTTACTGAAGAAGTTGTTTTGTTGGTACTTGTCATTAACTTGCTAAAGGATGTCATGAACTTGTTATTGGAGGGGTTGGATCCATTCAACCAATATAGTTGCATGAGCTACCTTTGTCTGAGTGCGGGAGGACCCTTTTAGTGAATATGAAACATGAAGATCTATATCAATGGGGGCTAATGGTTGGAACCCCATGCACACCTGAAAAGGGTCGTGGCTGTTGACGCCTAGAAGCGCAAAGTAGTACCCCTGCTTGCAAATGGGTTGCAATGCCTTATTATTTATATACATATACTAAATAATAGCTATATAGGTGGGACCCCCTTGTTTGAATCATGGTGAAAAATAAATACTTCTTTGAATTGCGCTCATGACAACTTTAGGAAGCATTTTACAGTATGAGAAAAACACAAAAAATTGAACAAATTTTCACATGCAATCAATAATTATAATGGATGACAATTTAAAAGATGAAAGAAAGTGACAAGCACTGGGTTATAATTGCTATACATCTATTTTGGCATATGGTTAAAATTCGGTTTTCAACTCACATTCGCTTTGGTTATAACATGTTGCATTAATGGTATATTGTATTCATGGTATTGGTTATGTTATGTGGGAAATAGTTATGGGTTATACAATTGTTTGAGGTCAATTCAATCCTTGCAAATAAGGGAATTGTTACAATTAAAAATGGGGCATATAATATTATGGTGCTGATGTAAAAATATGGTATAAGGAGGGTTTTTGGTTTCAATATGACAAAATGGAAGTGGCGTGTTGGATTTGTATGGTTGATTAATGCACTTAATGGAGTTTGAATGTATTCCACACTAGCTATGGTTGATGGCCATTAATGGAAAGGTGGAGAAGTGACGTGAATTTACTACACGCCGTTCTTACCCACCTCGATCTCACCACCCTCTCCTTGTCGCACATTTGGTTTCTCTGGTTAGTTTGTCTCCGTTTCGCTCGACTGTTGGAGAATAGTGGTGGTCGTTGGTTCTTTTCGGCGCTTTCCTCACATGTATGGTGATTCTCTCCCTTCCATTCATCATCCTAGCCTCGCTTTGGATAGAATCTCTGTGTTGTCTCTTAGAATTCGTATGCAGAGTGCTTGCTGTCTGAAAGATATGGTGGTTGGATGTGTATTATGTCTGTGCAAATGATATTGGTTGGCGTTTCAAATTTTGAAAATTGGAATTTGTTTAAATGCTCCTTTATGTTGAAAGTATTTGGTTATGGTTGTGCCTTGGGTGAATGATTGATTATTATGCTCCTTGTTGTTGATAGAGTTATGGAAAATTTATTTTTTCACCCATGTCTTGTGGTGTAATCCTGGAGGGTTTTGTTTTTATGCTAAACAAGAAAAGGGACAAACGAGTTCTGGGTTCTTTTTGTGGTTATTCTTACCTCTTGCTCCATTCACAAGAGAGTTGTGGCCCTGTCGAGATGCCATTCCATAGTTTGAATGAATGCATAATTGGGTTTTACCTCACGACCACCTTGGAAGCAACTGTGTCCAACCTTGTTGAAAATCTATTGGAGGTTTTTTGTTTCATGTTACAAACCCCACTTTCCGAGTTGTCTCACCCACTTGGTAGTTCAAATACTCTTCTCCCTTGTCGTGACTGTTGTAAACTACACTTGGGTTTTGAAATGTTTATATGTCTACCCGATAGTAGATATATTTTTTACTTGGCTCATTAGCTGACTACTTGCAAGAGTTTTGGTCATTTTGAAGACTGTATAGTGATTAAAAGAAAATAATACCAGGGTTTCGAACCCAATCTGTCACATAGAAAATACTGGAAGTGATACCAACCTCGTATGTTGAGTATTTGTTGGCTTATATCTCACTCCATTGATTGCTGGGTGTGGTCTATTTTAATTAATGGAATGCTTTTGTTGATAACATATCATATGAAAAAAACTCTGTAAATGAAGAAAAAAATGAATTGTACAGTGGATTGAAATTGATTATAGTTGTTTTGGGCTCGAGTCATTTGATTTTTAGAAAAAGAAAAAGAGACCAGCTGATTGAATAAAGAGTCTCAAACCTAGTCCATTGTGTAGCAATTGAAATTGGTTGATGCAAATGGTTAAGTTCGATGGCATGTCCTTCTTCTCAACCTCCTCATGTCTGCTCTAAAATGCTCTGTGTATGATTGATGGTAGTTTGGATTATGAACAATCTGTATATAAGTGGTGTTGTTGTCGAGTCAAACATGAAGGAATAAAGGATAGGAATTAATTGGCTGAGTTTGACAGTTTTGGAGCTCTGCTTTGGGTTTGATATGGAAGTTACTGTGTTTTTAATGTTTATATTGCCTACAATTTAACATGTTCTTTTTGGAAATTAAGGGTATGTCATTTCTAAAGATTAAATGTTATTTTATTTAATGGAACAATATATGTTTTATTTCCTGTTCATTATATCATTTTTCTCTCTTTACAAGCCCATCATTTTCCCAGATTCATTTTAATTCCTTGTTCTGTTATTGTAAATGACATTTCAAAAGAAACAATAAAAGAAAATGAGAGTGACTTGTGTTTAAATTGGAGATGGGAGTGACTGGTGTTTAAATTGGAAATGGAAGTATTGTTTTGATGTTGCTTGAATAATATCCGCTGGTGGTCCCTGTCCATGCTACCACTTTTTCATTAATTACCAACCCCTCATCCTCCCAATAATCCTCTTATTCCATGTCCAATAACAATTAATTATTTATTTGAGTATTATGATGAATGGATTGATTGTATGCAATTCTATTGAGAATGATAGAGCCAACCTTTGATTTTATTTAGGTAGGGTAGATGCATGAACTCTCGATAGTTTGCATAACTAATTGAAACATTGCTTCAAGATGAGTTTTTTCAGTAGAGGCAGTAATGGAAGAGGTAACAAAGGAAGGTGAAATCAACATAGGGGTCATAGAAGACCTCAATTCTACATACATTTTGATGCCGACCCCCAGGAATTGAACCATCTTTTCCAAGCTGGGTTCTTCAAACTAGTAGGCCAAGGAATCCTACAACCTCGACCTGAAAGACCGCCCTTCCGAGCACATCAGAATTTAGTCGGCATCCTAGTCCCTCCTCATGTATCAATGCGACCATAGCCGCCTGCCAATGATGGTTGGAAAGAGATTTCCCACCATCGTGCTGTTCATCATCATTGTTGGCCTATTTCTTCTTTTCCATTACCCCCTCCACCACCAAAGAATCAAATCGCCCAAGCTGATCATGCTGTCTCACCCATGCAGTCATCACATGCCAGTAAAAGATTAAAAAAATATGTCTTTGAGCCTATGTAATACAAGGGAAAAGGAATAACCACTCACTCCAGCTCATCCAAAGAATCTTCCAAATCTTTGTCTTCCCGCCTTCATCTTAAGGATGATTGTTCTCATGTTATCATAACAGTTCCACCTCAAGGCTCCAACTAGCTAAAGGTTGCTACAAAAAATTCAAAAGGGGACAACAATGAGAATATGCCTAATGCCTCTCATAGTAAATATGGATTTTGATGATGATTAATGTTGTTTCATATGTTGAAGACAATATTTTTACTTGGACAAAGTTTTGGACAACAAGTATATATTTAGGCATTCTTTTTGGGACATCATGTATACAATATTTTTTGGATATGATCAGATTATATCTTACTGATATTTAAAATATTTGATAATAACTTTGAATATGGGAGCTACAAGGAGGATGTATTTGAAATCTTATGATTGATTTTATATTTCATGTTTGATGATTATTAAAAGAAATAATTGGGAGTCACAAGGGGTCCCACCTATTTAGTTAATATTTAAGACCCTTATTTATATATTATTATTATTTATTTGTCTCAAACTAATTAGTTAAGTTAATTTAACTTAACTAAAGAAAGGTAGTTGAACTACCCTTACTTATTGAGAAGGAATAAAAGCTCAATGAGATGAAGAAACAAGGGAGGAGAATAGAAAAGGAACTACAACCATACGATTTTCTCTATACTAGTGAGATACTTTCGACTTTCATTCATCCTAAGTTTACTAGAAAG
>ML861538.1:0-24087 GCA_009831015.1 Picea engelmannii | reverse complement strand
TTCGTCTCTTCCTTACAGTTACGGAAGAGTATGCGCAAGGGGTGAAAGCTTTATGCGATCCTTGCGCTCAACGAAAAGGGAGTAGCAGAAGGTCTAGAACACCTTCCGGTGGTGAAGGAGTTTGCGGACGTATTTCCAGAGGAATTGCCTGGGATGCCGCCGGAAAGAGAATTGGAGTTTACTATAGACCTGAAACCGGGGACTGAACCAATAGCGAGAACGCCTTATCGAATGTCGACCCCGGAGTTGCAAGAGTTAAAAATGCAACTGAAGGAGTTGCTGGATCTGGGACTAATACGTCCTAGTGTGTCACCGTGGGGTGCACCCGTTATTTTCATTCGGAAGAAGGATGGATCGTGGAGGCTTTGCATTGACTATCGTCAACTGAACAAGGCTACGATCAAGAATCAGTACCCCTTACCAAGAATTGACGATCTATTTGATCAAATGAAGGGGGCGACGGTGTTCTCTAAGATCGATTTGCGATCAGGGTATCACCAGTTATGGATCAAGGAGGATGACGTCCCTAAGACCGCTTTTAAGACAAGATTTTGACATTACGAATTTATTGTTTTACCATTTGGACTGACAAACGCCCCAGGGGTATTCATGAGCTTGATGAACGAGGTGTTCCGCGAGTACTTGGACAAGTTCATCCAAGTGTTCATTGACGACATTTTGATCTACTCTCGGACGACAGAGGAGCATGACAAGCACTTGCGCTTGGTACTACAGTGTTTGCGAGAGCACAAATTATATGGGAAGTTGTCCAAATGCTCTTTTTATCAATTGAGGATTCACTACTTAGGGCATGTCATCTCCGGCGAAGGTATCGTCATGGATCCAGCCAAGGTTGAGGCTATTATGGAATGGTCTGCGCCGACGAATGTCACAGAAGTGCGTAGTTTTATGGGTTTAGCGGGATACTACCGACGGTTTGTCGAAGGATTTTCGAAGATAGCAGGTCCGATCACGGAGTTGCACAAGAAAAACAAGAAGTTTGTGTGGACAGAGAAATGCGCGGAAGCATTTAGGAGGCTTAAGGAGTTGTTGACAACAGCACCGATACTAAAGGTCCCCGACATGGATGTAGACTTCTTGGTATGCACTGACGCATCCCAAGAAGGTTTGGGTGGAGTCTTGATGCAAGACGGACGAGTGATCGCTTACATTTCGAGAAAACTGAGAAGGCATGAGGAGAACTACGCGACGCACAAATTGGAGTTATTAGCCATCGTTTATTCCTTAAAGGTATGGAGACACTACCTTGTTGGACGAAAATTTGAATTGACGACTGATCATTGTGGACTACAACACATTTTCACACAAAGTGACCTGAACGTGCGGCAACGGCGTTGGTCGGAATTGCTTAGTGAGTACGACTTCGAGATTACTTACATAAAGGGAACAGTGAACCGAGTGGCAGATGCTTTGAGTCGGAGGCCATGCATCTTTTCGGTGTTGCCTCTTCAAATGAATCTACGTGAGAAGATTCTCACTTTACAGTGTGACGATGACTGGTACAAAGAAGTCGAGGATTTTATTGGATAAAACACTATGATGGTACCACGATATGAGGGATTTACCTTTGACAGCGATGGATTAATGAGATTTAGAGGTCGTATTTATGTACCGCCAAACGACGAGTTGAGGATGTTGATCCTGAGCGAGGCTCATAGAGCAGTTTACATGGCTCACCCGGGAGTTACAAAGATGAGGGCAGACCTTAAGCCCTTGTTCTTCTGGAAAGGAATGAAGGCCGACATAGTCAACTTTGTGGCTAGATGTCTCGAGTGTCAGCAGGTGAAGGCTGAACATAGACACCCGGCAGGATTATTACAACCACATGCCATTCCGGAATCGAAATGGGAAGTCATTTCGATGGATTTTATTGTTGGATTGCCACTGACGGCAAGGAGACATGACTCAATTTTTGTAGTGGTAGACACTCTGACGAAGAGTGCTCACTTTATTCCTGTGCGTATGATGTATCAGGCACCGGACATAGTGAGAATTTTCATCAGTGAGATTGTGAGGCTACATGGCATGCCTAAAAAGATTATATCCGATCGAGGATCGGTGTTTACTGGACGATTTTGGACAAGTTTCCAGGAGGCCTTGGGAACTCAACTTAACTTTAGTACTGCGTATCATCCAGAGACTGACGGACAGACAGAACGTACGAACCAAACCTTGGAAGACATGTTGCGCATGTACGTGATGGACCAACAAAAGCGTTGGGAGGAATTCTTGCCTCTAGTAGAGTTCGCTTATAACAACAGTTACCAGAGCACCATTAAGATGGCGCCTTTTGAGTTTCTTTATGGGCGACCGTGTCGGACGCCCTTGAGTTGGGATCGGCTTGAGGATAGGGTCCCGGTGGGACCAGAAGCGATCCAAGAAATGGAAGAGCAAATGCAAACCATAAGACAAAGGATAAAAGAAGCACAGGATCGACAGAAGAGTTATGTCGATGCGCACCGAGTCGACCGTAGTTACGAGGTCGGCGATCGAGTCTTCTTGCGGGTAAAACCGCATAAGAGTTCGATCAAGTTTGGAAAGGGAGCTAAAATATCCCCTAGGTTCGTGGGACCTTTCGAGATTGTGGAGAGAAAGGGGCCCATGGCGTATCGACTAGCCTTACCTGATTCTTTGAGGCGTATGCACAATGTTTTTCATGTATCTGTTTTGAGACATTATGTTAGTGATCCTACACACGTGATTGACATGAGTTCCTTGCAGGTGCCGGACGAGGGAGCGCTCACGGCTAAGCCGGTCCGCATTTTAGATCATCACGTTTGACAGTTATGACGTCGAACGGTAGATCAGGTCAAGGTCCAGTGGGACAGTTATAGTCCGCACTCAGCAACCTGGGAGGATGCATATGATATGCGCTAGCAGTTTCCATTTTTGTTTGATAGATAGACTTATGATACTGTGTTGTTTATGATATTATGGTACATTTATTTTGGCATTTATACTGAGAAACTTCGGGACGAAGTTTAGACCAAGAGGAGGTGTATGTAACATCCCGCTCTGGCGCACTTACAAAACTTATTCTTTGAGGAAACTTGCTCGCAAGTGATCTGGATTTTATGATGATAAAACTTTTTCCTTCATTATGATGCGTTAAGTTATATGACAGGATGTTTTACTACATTGATGAAGACAGGTGTTGCTGACTCAGTTTCATTGAGTGTGCAGGGTTTCCGACCTTGAGGATGCAGAGGCATCGGTGGAACTCCCTTGGACTCCGGATCGAGTCAGGGAGTGGGCTATTTGGGTCATTTCATTTACGGTGATATTGTTTTGTTTTGATAATATGCTATTGATTTTATGATATGTGGTTGACATGATCTGACATGGGGGTTGATGATGCAGGCTGACGATAGCTTTCCGACCAGACTCACATATGGAGTAAAGGGGCCACACACGAATTCCAGAGAGATTGAGGGATAGGTGTGGACAGCAGCCCTGCCACAGCCTACTAGCACTCTCGTCGTGGCTCGAACTGTAGGTTAACGATTACCTAGTTCGAGAGGATCCACGATGCCGTGAGGGCAGACTGCGACAGTCGCTCACGATGATTCTAAGGGGCGCGCAATAAGGCGGGGGCATTATTCCTTAGAGCCCTTAGTCTCCCACAAGCTCACCTGGCAAAGTGTTGACTCCAAGGGTTATAGAGTCTACCAATCCATCAAGCCAGCGAGTGGCACCCTTGGAGCACGTGGTGCATCCTGAAGGGCACGTCGCGCAAAGAATTACAAGTCAGCAAGTGGCACCCTTGGAGCACGTGGTGCATCCTGAAGGGCACGTCGCGCGACAGAAGCAACCGAGGCGAGTGGCACCCTTGGAGCATGTAGTGCGTCCTGAAGGGCACGTCGCTTGGAGGATGATGATGAGACAGCCTAGATGACCCTGAGACCTTAGCACCTGATAAATTCTTACAATGCCTCCCCTAATTAAATTTTCTCCCTGTTCAAATCAAACCTAGATTAAAACATCTCTAAGATAAATTTGACCAGCCCTAAGAAAAGATCCTACAAAAATAAACATAGGGCGTAAACCAAAACCCTCCTAGGTGTTAATTAAAGTTCTTAAAAATAAAAGGGGGTAAAGTAATGGGGGAATTAAAATAAGCGAAACCCTTGGCTTTTAAATGATAAAGAAGAAATAAAAATTTATTAAGGGGTGGGAGTATAAAGCTAGGAATAAAATATATATATATCCATTGAAATGATTAAAAATCCGCATTTATCTTTTGGGTTTAAATAATAATAAAAGAGAGGAATGAAAATGGAAATAAGGAAACTTAATTTTGGAAAGTAGGGGACATAGGGTAAAAAGCAAAAAGGAATCTGCATTTAAGGAGTTACTAAATTTCAGAAACTTCATTTTAGGAAAGTGATTAAAAGCATGAGAGGGGATCTAGGAACCCTAGGAGAAATTTAAGGAGCAGTTTTGGGGGAGTGAGGGAATTTAGTATTTTATTTATTAAAAAGAATTTAATTATTGGAGAACCCTAGGGATGAGTGACACTTGGACGGCGGAGATTGTTTAGAGGTTTGTCATTAAAAATTAATTAATTAATAATTAGGAAAGTAGGTGGGTCTCATTTTTTTCTATAAAAGAAAGGGAAAGGAAGGACAAAGGGGATGAACGGTTAGCGTAACGTTACGCTACCGAATTGTGGTTTGACAGATTTTCTTGTGAGGAGTTGGGTCTAACTCAGCTGTGTTAGAGTGGTAGCTCAGCCGTGGAGGCGAGCTGAGACGCTAGCCTATCTCGGGTTCTTGTGTGGCCCCTTTGTGGCTCGGGGGGCTAAGGGGGAAGCAGAGTACCCCTAGCGTTTGGCTGGGAGGTACCGGTGAGTGCTCCACGGTCGGCAAGCAGGAGCGGCAAGGAGCGCGGGACTTCGACCGAGGCGCGGACAGCATACAAGGCGAGCTCAAGGAATTCGGTACGCTTGTTTAATATATTTGTTAAATCTGAACTGTAATGACTTCCATTTTTGTTGACTGATTCTATTTCTAATACGATGTGTTTATTAAAATCTGAAACTAAATGGCCTCCATATTTATCAAATGTTTAATTCAAGGACACATTGTTCTGTATTCCAACTGATAGGATAAATCCGTATGGAACTGTTCGATGTATGTAAAATCTGTATCCGGCCTTTCGGAGTCTTCTCTTATTCGATTGATAGCTGTAAGAATGTTGTGAAGTTAACCAGATACATAAACTATTAAATGTTCAAAAATGGAAAATGGCCTTCTTGTATTGAGACCTTTATACAGTTCTTTTTTTTTGGTTGAAACATTTCATTTATCTCGCTGCCAATTTCAGCGTATTATTAAAAATATTCACATCAGGATAAACTGGAATATTTTTCATTTGTTGAAAGATTCTCGTTATGTCCTGTGAGGAGGATTAATTGGAAATTTCAGTTTTATTGATTTCGCTTGAATTGAATTGTCCATACATTAAAAACGTGCAATCCCATTATCACATTTTAAGCTTCATTTTAATTGGAAATCATATTTTTATGAATTGTTTCTCCAAATAATCCTTGATTGTTTTCATGTATCCATAATTCAAACATTGGTTTAATGACATTGTATTTTATCTCTATCTGATTGGCGAATTGACCAGTTGCCTGAATTTCATTATGCCTTCCAATCTCTTCACAGTCGATTTAATTGCTGGAGGTCTGCGCTACTCCCCAGATCTGGCATATCTGCGTTTTTAGCCGGAGTATTCTAATCCGCGTTTTAGTCTACGTTTTTAAATGATGTTGGATGTTGTACAACTAATATGCATTGTTGTTGTGATGATCGACAAGCTAATGGCATGTGTTTTCGTTACTGCGTCCTGTATACCCATTGCATGGCGTTTTTTTATGACTGAATGTGCTGAAGGTAATGGCGTTCGCTCCTGTAAACGCGTCAGGCATTTCCCATGTGGTTCCCTGTGTTTTGGGGGGTCTGCATCGAGGTTAACCCTCCCGACATTGCTAAAACGTTGTCTGCCTTCCATTAACCTTAACCTCTGCTTTCCTTGTGGTCTGCATTGAGTATGGTAGCCAATTTCAGTGAATGGGCGTTTTCCCGTTAGTAGTCTGCGTTATACATGCTTGTTGGGCGTCTCCTTGACCCGGGCATTTTTTTTTCCTTGTGGGCTACCGTATGTGTCTTATCGTTCCAATTGGCTGGGTGCGTTCCTAAATCCGCGGGTGATTGCCCAGATGCGCGCGTGGCTTTGGCGTTTTGGCTGGGGCGCGTCTTACTCTATGCGCGCTGTGTGTTTTCCCTTATTCTGCATGGTTCTTTATAACCCACGTCTTCCCGACATCTCGTTGGCAGCTCGTCTGGGTCTATGCCTTCTCCGTTGGTTGTGGTCGGGGTCAGCACGATGATAGGGTTGATTTTTTTTGCTGCCAGCCATTGATTTTAATGCCTTCTCCCTTGATTGCTCGTTAAATAAAAGAATTTAAATACCAACGTATGGTTCTTCCATTCAGAATAGTAACCAGAAAAAACACTCATAAATGGAATGTTTCCCTTGTTGTTGTTACCATTGAATGAATTCTACCTTTTTATAGCCGTTTTCTAACTCGCCCAAGTTCTCGCATTTCTTGCTACAGCCTTCTAGTTATGCTATTATTGGGAGAAGTTATGCCTTTTTCCTTTCATGAATTATTGACTTGTTGTATTGGAGGTAAAGGGTTATATTACCGATTGCTTGGCTTAATGGATTAATGGCGATAATGGTTAGAGTAGTACTGTTAATATGGTACATATTGTTAATTAATGTTAAATCTATTGTTAATATGTTGTTAATTATTGTTAAGAATATTGATCAAATATGTTGACAATATGGTTAAATATATTGTTAGATATATTGGAATATATTGTTTAAAATTGTTATTATGGTATTGTAGAGACAATATAAATATAATGATTAAAGTGTGTGACCCTTTCTTTTTATATATATAAATGATAATATGGCATACTAGAGTCAATATGAGGATTAGTGTGTAACTACTCTTTATATATTATATTAATGAATATATATATATATATATATACCAAATTTCACACATAACACTCAAGCAAGATCGGTATTATTCTAATGCATGATGGGTAATTGTTATACTAGAAAGTAATGCATATTTGGTATGGTTATGCATAATTAATTTAAATATGCATGTTTAAGTTAGTAGGGTGTTGTTATGAATCTTGGAATTATTATGCATATCGGTATTTGATTTAATTGGTATCGTCATGTATATTTAAATATTGGTATTATTATGCATATTTTTATGCACATTGGGCATTGGTATTGTTATGCACATGGGTAAATGTTAGGCATAGCAAATTTTATTTTTAAGGCATTTTGGTATATATTTTATTGCACGATTGGCATTGGGATAATCTAATCATAGGGTGATACCGAGGCATTCATGTAACAGTGGTTAATGATATCATAAACTGTTAGTAAGGCGTAATGTATCGACTAGGTAATGTGGTTACTGTAATAGGTAAGGGATGAAATTGAACAATTGTTAAATTAGGTAATTGTAATAGATTGTTGGAATTATGTAATGGTAGGGTTCTCGCCATATAATAATTGCAAAGTTAGAATTGATATCGTTGAAATGCATGATCCTTATCCTTAGTGCAATGTTATTATCATTAGTAAGCATAATGATATGGTTACCTTAATGTAAGGCTAGTATAAACTATTGTTCTTGATAAAACCTATATGGTGGTTCGCTTAAACACTGTTAAACTTGGGTGTTCGTTGTCAGAGTCCTTATCACGCGCCTTCCATAAGGGGCGCATTGTTCTTCTTGTTTATATTGTACTTGATAGTATTCAGCGGGTTGCTTGGTCTGTTGTGTCGGGTGGGATGTAGATACCTCCATGTTCCTCAGAACAGTCGCCAGCCCTGAGACCTTAAATGGTTAAAATCGATGGGAACCTGGGCTTGAGCGTTGATTATGTGTCCTGGAGGTCCTAACCTTGCAGGGTAGGACGGGTGGGTGGTCAGTTTTTACTTGTCGTGGTTGCGTCTGGTTGGTTATCGAGTGGCGACATTGAGTCAAGTGTGTTGTCACCTCTACACGTGCGCAGACACCTTAAAACAAAAAAAAAAACAAAAAAATTGCACCTGTTACCAGAATGGTTGTCGTAACGAGGCAGTTCTATTGGAATAAAAACAAACTCCATGAAATAAACATGTTCTATTGGATTCTAGCACACACAAAACTC
Organism: Picea engelmannii; assembly: GCA_009831015.1. Classification (NCBI taxonomy): domain Eukaryota; kingdom Viridiplantae; phylum Streptophyta; class Pinopsida; order Pinales; family Pinaceae; genus Picea; species Picea engelmannii. The sequence goes on along the minus strand of ML861538.1, from coordinate 15,814 downwards.
CTAATAGGAGAAAATATGCTCAAGTAGAGCTTTAATGGGCCATTCAGGTACATTTTATGTTGTGCTTCCCATGAATCCCCTCACAATATTTTTTTGGATTGCCCCTTCTCCAAGAAAGTGTGGTTGGATTTTCTCTAAAGACTATTCTCTAGAATTTGGTGGCCCTCTTCCCCAAGAAATCTCTGTGGAAAATGTCAAGCCTCTTATGGAGGCTCTCTATTGAAAAAGACAACACTGAAAGATGTTTTTTTGGCCCTCCAAAAATTATATGTTGGAAGGTATGGTTAGCTTGAAACATAGCACTTTTCTCGGAGGAAAAAACTCTCCTAGCATCAATGACATTGAAATCTATTGGGATACTAGCAGAGCACTTCAACTCCAAATACAAAAAGATTCCCCCTCCTCATCAATTAGATTCCAAGGAATATTCTTAGTTACAACACATTTTTCTATCTCGATCACCTCCAAGAAGAGGCTATGACAGTCTTCCTCCTCTCGAACCACTCTGTCAACTTCAATTATCACCACATGAATTCATACAATGGAGACAATCACACCTACGACACATCCTCAGTTTTGATGGAGCCTCAAAAGGAAACCATGGGGTGGTAGGAGAGAGAAGGATTATCTTTTTCCTTGGAGGAAAAAAGGATCTCTTTTACTCCTGGAACATAGGACACACCACTAATAACCAGGAAGAGGCATATTCTCTCTAACAGGGACTGCAGTTGCAAAATGCACAGGATATTTAATCCATCACTCTCATTGGTGACTTGAAATCTACTATTAATCACATTAGGATAAGAACACCCCCCCCCTCTAATGGATGCCTCAAGGTTATATTCCATCGTATTCACCTAGAGATACAATCCTTCCAAAGTGTTGAACCTCTCCATGCACTTGGAAAAAACAATAAGGATGTGGATCAACAAGAAAACTTAGATATTAGTGAGAATATAGAGACCCTAAGAGTCCCCCAGATTCTCATTGTTTTATTTTCCAAAGGGGTGGGTCCCACAGATTCTCACCTCCTCCTGAATCCATGCCACGCAATGTCTCTAGCCTGTCCCATGCGGCACCTCCACATTCACTCCCCCTCCTTGCACATGTTCTCGAGTCTCATAAGCACCTTCACCTCCCCTCACCCCCATGTGGATTTCACTCCCCCATCAATCCTCTATCCTTTCTCAAAGTCACCCTTCTCACCTGGTGGCTCCTATTCTCCTTTTATCGTTCTTCATCTTCATCACCTTTGTACCTTATGACTCCACTCAACCTACACACTAATTTTTTCTCACCTCATGTCTCGATTTTGTATTTGTATCCAGTCATCCTCATTTTATCATGGAAACAACTAGCAGGTCTTGTTATCATTTATGGAATAGGATTTGCCTCTCTATGCATTTTTTTGCACCCCCCCCCCCCGCTCCCAATTTAGATTTATTCTTCATGTCCCAGCATGATGGTTCCCACCTTCTCATTATTTCTCTTTGCTCAGCTTTGTGTGATCATCCATTCTTTAGCATCTGTGTCAATGGAAAGGGGTAATGCTAGTGATTCTAGGAGAAATAAGGAGATTATGTAATATGATTAGAGCGAGATCCTCTCCATTGTTCAATTTCTTCAAATTTAGTTCAGTGGCCTATCAACCCAATTTGTTACCATACTAGAAATAATTATTCAACACCATCAAGGTCAACAGAAAATGCAGGATGAGTGTGCTACCTATTGGGTCCTCAAATCATACTCTTTTTGTCACTTTCTTATCATAAATTTCCCTCCAAAACCTTTACTTATGAACCATATTACACTCTATTTTACCGATTTTTCCATGAATATATTGCTCAGCTAAAGACTTTGTGTATTGAAGAATATTAGAGATAAATTATTCATTCTAAGCATATTTATATTCTTCCTTATGCAATTTGGTTTAACTAGTTATTAATTTTAATTAGTCGCTACATAATCTTTGATTCTGTAGAAACTCAAATATATTTGTATAACCACTAAGTTGTTTATGTAGCATAATTTTTGTTCTATATGGTTGTTCACACTCCAAGTTAGGATCACAACTTGGAGAAGATGTCAAATCAGTACTAGATGCTCATCCACCTATTAGCTCAAGTCGAGAGTCATCTAGGTCAACGTAGGAGCAGAGTCAAAGATGTGGTCGACGCATGAACAAATGGTACAATATTTGAGTTGGATCCACACCAAATAAGCACAAGGTGGACACAATATTAAATGAGAGAAATTCATGAAACATTTCATGAATTTATCCATATGTGGGTTGATAAAATTCATTTCATACAACCACAAATATTTTAATATCTGAACTTCAAAATCGTGCCAGAATAGTAGAGGAAATTTTGCAATGTAAATTGTGAGTAGTGAAGGAGAATATTGAAAATCAAGGACATGGGTTTAGTGCAGAATGAGCCCATTTAGTTGATTAGTGGGAGGATTTCTAAAAAAACTGAAATATCTAGGTGATATGGACAATTCTCTAAAACAAATTTTCCCAAATATGTTGTTGCGTCTGGTTTGAAGATCTGTGGGTTTTGGATCTCTAAGATCTTACTTGTAATGTATAAATACCTATTATGAGAACCTTGAAAAACATATATGACATGATATCAAACTTTTGTAATTTTCTATTGATGCTCTGAAGTTAATATAAATATGTTATGTTTATTGTTCCATTGTATGAGTCGTGTGCTTCGAGTTTATAAGTTCAGTTTTATAAGTTATTTTTCAGCATCGTTCCCTGAGCCAAGAGGGCCCCTAGAGGAGGAGTGTGTTTTTTAATTTACTATTGGTATTGTTTTCAGTATTTAGTTGTGTGGATTTCACTTGTTGTTATTTCATTTTTTGCAAGCTATTTATTTATGTTTACAACACAAAAAGACTAGCACACAAAAGTCATTAATCGAATAAAATATTATTATTTCACTTACAGGAATTATTTCACTTACACGAACTCTCATTAATTCAATGATTGAAATATTGTGATTGGTTTATAATTAATAATCCAATAGGTTGATGGTATCAAGTGATTAGAATCATACTTGTGTTAGTCTTCATTATTTAGTTGTGTGGATTTCATGTGTTGTTATTTCATTTTCGGCAAGTTATTTATTTATGTTTGCAACACAAGAAGACTAACACACAACAGTCATTAATCGAATAAAATATTATTATTTCAGTCACAGTAACTCTCATTAATTCAATGATTGAAATATTTTGATTGGTTTATAATTAATAATCCAGTAGGTTGATGGTCTCAAGTGATTAGAATCATACCTGTGATTTTATTAGATCTGATTCTTTAACATTTGTGATTACTCTGTTTTTTCTATAGTTGAACAGAAACTCTATTTTTGAAACTAAACAATAAACAATTTTCATTTTTCATAAGTAATAACTTAGATATATTAGAATATAATACTTTCATATACTTTGAATGCACTTCATCAATTTACAATCCCTAGGTTGATAATTTAATGTAGCATAGTTCACCTAATTGAACTGACTGACATTTTTGGCACCGTTGTCAGGGAAGTGCAAAAAGGCATTATTTTTTTCTTTTTATCATGTAAATGAATATATGAATGAATGCATGGGAAGAGAGATGAGAAGACGAGAGGTAATAACCTACACATTCACTATAAGTAGAGTTGTAGTGACTCTCTCTTCAACCATTTAAATCAAGTTACGTAGAATGCATGGAAAGACTAATTCATGTCAAATGATAACCTAGTGATAAGAGGATCTTATTAGCATGAGGTATTCAAGACGTAGTGTGCTTTCATTTTTTTGATTTCATTTATTTTCAAAGTGTTGTAAGAACCCCCCATACACTAATCCATGTGAAAAATAGAGACTATCAACCAGGAAGAAGAATTCAAGCATGTTCAAGAATCTATTGAGTAAAGAAGAATGTAACTCCAAGAACTCTCTCAAATCCTATCAGCGGTTGGAAAAATCTTTAAATCTTAGAAGGAAAAAATCCTTACAGCATTTAGGAACACACCTGCACTCCGGAAAGGGATAGAAGACCAAACATTCCATGAACAACATCAAGAAGAAGACCTGGAAGAGATCAAACATCCATGGAAAACATATGATGGAGAGAAGACATTAGAACTTGAGATTGAGGAATTTCTACCATTCCTATCATAATATCCTTTATGCATTCAAGAGACTAATCAAAAAATAGTATAAGATCTGCATGGCATGACAAAGGAGGTCATACAAAGAGGTGGTAATGAACAAGTGAACCAAGGGAATCACAACTACATTGAATTATGGTTCCAGACATCTATCAGTCCACAACATTTATTCACTCTCCAATAATTCTTGACATCGTATCAATCAAAGAAACCGGTTTCTCATATTCTGGTATCCATCAAAGTATATCTTTCAAACTTGAATATGATTTTGTTCGTAATTTTTATGCACATGGATCCATTGGAAGTATTCCTATACTTGAAAGAGAAACTCTTTTTCAAGAAAAGTAGGATAGGGGAGAAGAAAAAATGAATAAACAAAACAATAAAGATAAAAATAAGTCTAGTTGTAAAAATTCGTTTATTGACACAACTAGACATGAGTTTTTCTTGAAAACCACACAACTGGCAAGAAAATTTCTCAATAATTTCTACATGTTGGTTCAATATTATATTATGGTTCTTCAAATAATTTGTGTTCCATGCTCATACTAGATGATGTGGGATCCATTTTAGGTCCTTCCTTCTAGTAGGTCGTGTCCCATCGACTTCAATGCTCTATCTCAGATCAAGATCAAGACATATTTATAATGCCTTGGAACTTGTATGCCTCAATGATAGTTTTCCTTGTTGATAGCAATGGGGATGCATCAATGCCTCCTGACTATCATATCATGTAGTTTAATTGACTCCAACACATTCATTCATGCATGACAGGATTCATTAAGGTCCCTTGATGCTCATTGACATCAATGGTGAGTGATCTCGCATTGGTTAATGAAACACATTAATGGTCGGTAATCAAATGATTTATTTCCATGCTCGACGTCAACACATCCATTCACATGGTAAGAATTGTACCATGGATTTAGGTTTTGATGAAGATTGTATGGTTTAATAGTATTAACAGTTGCAACTTTTTCTACATATTGCAAATAAAAAGGGGATGTCATTCGTGTTGCGGTAACTTTCCCTGTAGCAGAGTTTCGGGTTCCCTGTAGTAGTATTCATGGTTGTTATTTGGCATTGGTTCTAGCAATATTTTTATTTGATGTATTTTATAAATGTGATCAGCAAAACAATTTTTTTAGATATAAAATCAAATCTCAAATCTCAAAAGGATGCATAAGGACATGTATCATCCTCAATGTGTGGGAGAGAGAGCATTGAGTTATCAGTATCCTTCTATGGTTCCAAATGCAGGTTCAATTCCAACTCTTTCAAATAGTCTTCGGCATACTTTGTTTTCGCCCAAGCATCCAAGCACCCAATACTCATCTTATGTTCATCATTTTCATATCATTTGGATAGCAGAGAATTAAATTGGAACAACATAATTTCAAGCATTTCAATATTCTAGAATTTGATTTCTGCTTAAGCAACAAGGTTTCTTTCAAACAAATATTGTAGAGGACATTTTTACAATATCATAGCTTACTTTTCCATATGAATATGTTTAGAGCAAGTTGATTTTTGCATTTATTATTTTCAGTGATTAGAGAGTTTTTCGATAGCTACTGAAATTCCCATGTAAGTGTTGTAGCAACCAAATTTCCTATAGCGGACTATTTCCAGGGACGATATTTGTGCGTCATTTGCAGGTAGATTATGTTGAATAAGGAATTCTGATACATGGGTTTTGAGGATAATGTAATTATTAGAGTACCATGTGCGAGAAATTTCATAAAATGCATGATAAGGGATGCACGGGCATGTTTTAAATTTGATATAATAATAGTTACTAGAATCTTTATAACAATCACAATTATTTTTCTATAGCAGATTTGTAGTTTTATATGGTTGCACACATCCCGGGATTAGATCGTGAGTTGGAGATGGTTTCAAATTGTGAACATATAGTCATTCACCTATCAACTAAGATTTCCATCATTTTTATAATTTGCACAAGTTTCCAAGAATGAATAAAAGATCAATTCTTTCAGCATTTCTTGTAGCAGCAGTCCAACAATAGTTAACGTATTTAGGTCATATCTTATAGTTCACAATAGATTTTTCATTCTCAGAAATTATTATGTTCTTTTGGCTCATACACAACAATTTCATACCTCTGGAAGTATAAATTTGATTACATGGATCCTCAGTACCAATCTTAGCTCTTACAGAGGAACAACATTTCAATCTCCTTTGGTATGGTTTATAACACATGGTTCGCATGTTTCAATTTCTTTGTTATGCTTAAATCCTAACATGCATCACTTTATACAATACCACTCCAAGTATTCATGGAGCATTTTCATATCTCCATTAGTAGTCAGGATTCTTCAAATCTTCATTAGATCATTCAGCAACATCAACACTCTTCATCAACATCATCTTCATATTCTTCATCAACATCATCTTCAAATTCATCATCTTTGGATTCTTCATCAACATTTCCAAAATATTCAAAGTTCCATAACTTTCCCAAAGTTATGCAGCAAAAGAATAAGTTAGATTCAACAGTAGAATCAATATTCAAATTCAATATGCTCCAACTCCAAGTTCAAAGGTGATCAATTTTTTTGGCTACACGTAAAATCAAAAGGTAATAGATTTTTTCAAACTATTTTTTCATTTGGGATTGTGAAATGTGTGAAGGATTGGACAAATCACAAACTCGATACACATTTATTCTATTAATTGATCCTATATTCCTACTATATTTCCCTATCCTATGTAATTTCTTATCTCTGAAATCATATCCTAAGATATTTTCATGCACTTATATATCAACACTCAAAACTATGATTATATATATGCATGTCAAAATAATTTTTAAACATGCATTATTCAAAGGTGTTGATAGGACCGATAATTCCAAAGAAGATAATCCAATAATGCATGAGTGTCACCTTAAATTTGAATTATGCCTTCAAATGCAGCATGACCATTTTCATGATTTGAATTACATACCTCATCATAGATAAAACAACTCCCAAGTTTGTACCTTCATTCGCAATTCTCCATATCATCACTCTCATTCTTCTTCTTTTCTATGACACAAGTATTATTGGAGGTCAAATTCTCTCTAACTCTGCAAATTCAATATATGACATGTGGTTAGGCATGAATCAGTTGGCATTGAAATCCTTGATGCCTACCCAAAATGTCTAATATTATTTCAAAAAGATCAGATGGTTGTCTTTCCTACACAAGTTTCAGGGGTATGATAAGAAAGTGATGAAAGCCTTTGCTGGGTAATTTGATGGCATGCAAGCTCAAATTGGTGACCTTTAGTTGTAGCTATCTAAAGCCTTCATGAATGAGCTACAAGGTTTCCTCGGGATGGAGAGAGATGGTTTACGAACAAGAAGATAAAGGGGGAGATTTGGAAAGAATTTCTCAAGGATCCAACGCATGCGGAAAATTGAAATAAATGTATGCCCACTTCAACGTTTAAAAACAAATGGAGAGATATTTTGTTTATACTTCATAAACATGTGGCATGTGAAGTTAGGTATGGGCTCATGTTTTATCATCATCTTCGATTACTCATGCATTTAATCGAAGGGAATGAATTAGATATGTAGCTTTACTTTCTGAACAATCTAAAGAAGAAGAAATTAACCATCTAGTGTAGCCCTGGGTGTTTGGAGAGGAGTCTATTTCATTTTGGGTTGGTTAAAATATTAGTTGAAGTTAGATTGCAGGAGAAAAATGATAATTGGGTACAATTATTGGTAAGAAATCACTTTGTAGAGGCACCTGTGCAGCAAGAATTCAAAGGATCGAAATGCAGGGGTGCCAAAAGTAGGGATTATGATGAAGAGTTGAAAGTTTTGAAGTTGAAAAGCTTGGAAATGGAGCCCAGAATTTCCAAATTGAAGAATGTAGATCCAGAAGCAAAGGAAAATGAGAATGCATATCCAGAGAAGAATGAAGAACCAAATCCTAAAACAAAAAAGAAGAACAAAAATGAAAGACAAAGGACAAAGAAGGAGGTCAGGGTTTCAAACCCTAAACCAAAAAAAGATCTAGAGGGTGACCTTGAGGAAAAACAACAGGGAAGATTGACAAACTCAGTACCGGAGGTTTAAAGCGAGAGAATGGTATATTATAGTAGGCAAGGAAAAACCAAGAATAGAAGACTGAAGATAAATTTGAATGAGGAAAAAATAAATATACATGAATCACCTTCTGGGTTGAATATTTTGATGGATGCTACAGACATAATATAAGAGAAAAGGATCAGCAATTTTGAATTTTTGATGGAGGGAAGTTAATTTTTTGGAGGAGTAGAGTACATTTGTGGTTGCATGGGGACATGAAAAATCTTTCGTGTGGGGGAGATGTTGGGTCCTCAAATGATACTCTTGTTTTCACTTTCCTATCATAAATTTCCCTCGTAAACCTTTACTTATGAACCAGCTTACACTCTATTTTACCCTTTTTTCCATGAATATCTTGCTTAGCTACAGAATTTTTGTATTGAAGAATATTAGAGATAAATTGTTTGTTCTAAGCATATTTTTATTCTTCCTTATGCAATTTGGTTTAACTAGTTATTACTTTTAATGAGTCGCTATAGAATCTGTGATTCTATAACAACTCATTCATATTCTTGTAGCCACTAAGTTGTTTATGTAGCAGAATCATTGTTCTATGTGGTTTCACACACTCTAGGTTAGGATCATGACTTGGAGAAGATGCCAAATCAGCAATAGGTTATCATCCACCTATCATTCCAGGCCGAGAGTCCTCCAGGTCGGTGTAGGAGCAGAGTCAAATATGTATTCAATGCATGAACAAATGGCAGACTATGCAAACTAGATCCATGCCAAATCAGCATGAGGTGGAAACAATGTTGAATGAGAGAAATTCATGAAACATGTCATGAATTTCTCCATACATAGGTTGATAAAGTTCATTTCATACAACCATGAATATTCGAGATCTGAATTTCAAACTCATGCCTAGATAGGAGAGGTTGTTTTTTGGTATCAATTTCGAGAAGATAAAGGAGAATATAGAAAATCGGGGACATGTGTTTTGTGTAGAACAATCCCATTTAGGTGACACATGAGTAGATTTCTCAAAACCTGAAAGCTTTGGGTGATATGGATGATTATCTAAAATGGATTTTCCCAAATCTGTTGTTGCGGATGGTTTGAGGATATGTGGGTTGTGGATCTCTAAGATCATACTCATAATTTATAAATACATGTTATGAGAACCTTAAAAAACATATATGACATGATATCAAACTATTTTAATTTCATATTGATTCTTTGAAGTTATTATAAAGAGGTTTTGGTTATTGTTCCATTGTATGAGTCGTGTGCTTTAAGTTTATAAGTTCTTTTTCAGCAGTGTTCCTTGAGCAAGGAGGCCCCCCTAAGGAAGAGTGTGTTGTTTAATTTATTGTTGATATTGATTTCATTATTTAGTTGTGTGGATTTCATTTGTTGTTATTTCATTTTCTACAAGTTATTTATTTATGTTTGCAACACAGGAAGACTAACACACAACAGTGATTAATCGAATAAAAGATTGTTATTTCAATTACAGTAATTGTCACTAATTAAATGATTGAAAGACTATGATTGGTTTATAATTAATAATCCAGTAGGTTGATGATCTCAAGTGATTAGAATTTTACTTGTGATTTTATTAGATATGTTTCTTTAGCATTTGAAATTACTCTCTTTTTCTGTAGCTGAACGAAAACTTAGTTTCTGCAACTAAACAGTTAATAGTTTTCCTTTTTCATAAGTGATCACTTAGATAGATTAGAAGCTAATACCTGCATATAGTTTGCATACACTTCATCAGTTTATGATCCCCAATTGATAATTTAATGTAGAAGAGTTCAACTAATTGAACTGATTGACACTGCTCTGAGGTTGCAAATAGGAGAACTTTGGCTTCACCCCAATGTCATCATACCCTCTAGAATAGAATCTGAAAACTCGGAAGGAGATTTGTCTCCATTTTTCATCCAGCAGCTCTCAGATTTAAATTCCCCTCCTTCAGATTTCATAGACGCAGCCTCAAGTGGTCAGGACCCTCCTAAATCTTCTTAATCTTATGCAATGTTTTTGTGTACTTATTCTAGGTGTCTTTATCACAGCTTACTCAGTGAACTTTTTGTAGTAAAGTATAGTCTAAAGTTTACAAAGGCTCAAATTGAATCTTCCTATGATGTCCAAATTGTAATTTTGGGGGTTTTTTTCTTGAAAGTCTTGAATTTTATGTACTTCTTCTGTGTTCCTCAATGTATATTTTATTAATACAATTTCCCCAACTTTTGTGAAAAAACAACTAATCATGGATCTAAGGAAATAAATTGCACAATATAAGATTTCATAATAGTATAAGATATGTTGTGATGAACTGTTCCAGTGGAATATCCACGACAGTTTACAAATCCCTCAAAGACGGAAATTGTCCACAACCCCATTCAATGCAGCAACTTGAGGTAACATATTAATGCAAAAGGAAAATAATTTACATGTGAGTTTCTCACAATTGATCATCAGCAAATGACCCTCCATACTCTTTAAATAGAGATCATGAACCAATCGGGTGTTAATCCATGTATCAATATAGCAATTAGTATCGAAGATAAGATGAACTATTGGATCAATTTATGTCTAGAACATAATTGCGACCATCACATTATATCATTACAATGCATACTAAGGAAACACACTTTACCTAAAGACACATTAGACCAAATTGATTAACTAACTCTTGAGTGTCTAAATATCCTAACATCCCCCCTTAAGAATAACTTGTGTTGGGATTGAAGGATTTATAAAGCTAACATAATAGAAGAAGGAATGAGGCATTAGAGTATATCCCCCCTTAATGATAACTTTCTGAACTTTTAGCATAGATCAAAGTTTGGAAAACTTCACTTTTGTAAGAGACTTTGTGAAAATGTCTGCAACTTAATCATCTATAGGGAAATAATTCACTTTTAAGAACGTGATACTAAAAAAAAAAATTGATCAAATACATGTGTATCTCAATGGCTTTATTGTGTTGATGTTGAACTAGATCGTTGGCAAGTTGAGTGGCACTTTGATTATCACACTAGAGTTTGGTTAGATGTTGTTGCTAGAATCCAAACTCTAAAAGGATTTTCTAAATCCATAAGGATTTGTGACTTGCACTAATTGCTACCTAATACTCTACTTATGCTAAAGACAGAGTAAGGGTATATCGCTTCTTATAAGCCCAATTTACAGGTCCAAAACCAAGACTGAAAACATAACCTGCAATAGAATTTCAATCATAGGGATCCCCAACCCAATTAGAATCAATGAAACCAACCAACAAAGGGGTCCCCTCTAAATTTCAATGTATCCCAGAATGAAATATACCTCAAATACACTAAAGTATCATTTTTGTTGTTGTCCAATGGCTCCCATGGGGTGTTTTCATCTATTAAGCAACAATACCAATAGTGAAGAAAATAGTAGGATGGATAAGAGTCAAATACAAAAGGATACCAACTAACTCATGGTACAAAGTGGAATCTACTTTAGGTGTAGTACAGGTGGCAACAAATTTGACTCTAGACTAGAAGGGAGATGGAGTTGGTTTACAATCTTTGACATGAAAGAGGTGAAGAAGTTCATATGCATACCTACACTGGGTAAGGGAAATTGATTCCTTACTTTGTAAGACTTGGAGGCCAAGAAAATAAGGCAAATTTCCTAAGTTTGTCATTTGCAATTTCTTCTTAAGGTTGGATTTCACATGCGTTAAAAGTTTGGGCTCACTACTAGTGAGTATAATGTCGTCAACATAAAGAGTAATTATTATGAGATGGATACATACTTTATTGGTATATACATTGGGGTTATAGTGACATATATAAAAGTCAATGTCATGAAGAAAGCTATCCATTTTAGCATACCAATCTCAAGGAGCTTCCTTAAGGCCATAGGGAGATTCCTTGAGGTGACAAACAAGGTTGAAGTCATTTTGAATATACCCAGAAGGTTGTTCCATGTAAATTTATTCTTGCAAATACCCATGCAAGAAGGAACATTTAACATTCATCTAATGGACATCCCATTTATATGAAGCAACAAAGTCAAAAAAAGGTGGATGGAATTAATTTTGGCTACGGAGTTAAAAGTTTCATTATAATCAATCTCTGCTACTTGATAAATCCCTTGAAAACTAACTGGGCCTTATGTCTTTCAATACTTATATTTTAAGCATACTTACTTTTACACCCATTCACATTTGACAAGTTTTCTTCCTTTCGGAAGAGGTACAATATCCCAAGTATCATTCACCATTAAGGAACAATTTTCTTCATTCATTGCTACATCCCAATCTAGATTTCCATAAGCTTCTACAAATCTTTATGATCATGAATCACTAAAAATTGAGCCAAAAGAGATGAGGCTCACTATAAATATGAACGTGAATGACACTAATTTGAAGATCACCAACTGATTCCCGTGTTGTACAAACACATCTAGGAATTTGTGGTGTTGGTGCAAGTTCATTTTCAACGAACCCAACTGGAGGAAGGTGAGCAACAAAAGGTGACTTTCATCCCCATTGTCATCATCTAAAGAATAAACTAGAATAGGACCATTAGTATAAATGTTGGTAAAACAAGATATCACTATCACCAAAGATGGATCACAAGTCGAAGATGGTACAACCATAAAATTAAGCTTGCAAGCCAAGAGACCTTCATCAAATTTAACATCTCTCTTGATAACAATTTCATTGGAATGAGGTTGAATAATTCTATAACCTTTTACATCTTCAAAATATCCACAAAAATTCACTTCTCACTCTTAGGCTATAACACTTTCCTTTTCTCATCAAGAATGTGTGCCCATGCTTCACTACCAAACACACAAAAGTGACTTACATCTAGTTTAATTTTACTCCATGCTTCTTCCGATGTTGTATCTTTCAAAGATTTTATGGGAGCATGATTAACTATGTACTTTGTGCAATTAATGGCTTCCGCACAAAACTGAGGACTTAATCCCTTAGATTAGATCATACAATTTTCCATTTCCTTTAATGTGTGATTCTTTCTCTCAGCAGCATCATTTTTTTGTGGTGTATATATAATAGTATGTTGCATATGAATTCCCTATGTAGATCTATAAGGTGTAAATTTATTGTTATCATATTTGCCTCCATTATGCATTCTTAACTTTTGAATTTGATGTCCAAATTGCTTTTGTACAAGGCCTTGTAGGCCATAAACATGTCAAAAACTTCACTTTAAGTTTTAAGAAATAAACCCCAAGTGCATATGGAGAAGTCACGAATGAAAGTTAAGAAGTAATTGAACCCAAATAAAGAAGCATAAGGAAGAAAAACACACAAATCACTATGAACAAGCTACAAGGGGGATGAGGTGTACCAAGAGGCACATTTGTCAAAATTGTCATGATAATGTTTACTGAGAACATAGTCTGAACAAACACCATATCCATCTCTACAAGAAACAAGAGAAAGACCAATAACCATATTCTTATTACGTATTTGTTGTAATGAGCAATAATTTAGATGACCAAACTACTCACGTCGAAGATTGTTAAAGTCATTTCTATTAGCAATAAACATTGATGGAAAAGAATTTAACCCAAAGTTGTCAACTCTATACAACCCGGTAATTTCATCAACAATTCCAATTGCTATGACATGCATAGGATGTTTTGAATCATTGATTATAAATTGGAAAGGTGAGAATTCTATTATTTCACCTTCACCTAAACGAGTGATTTGATACACAAATAGGAGGTTGTGGGAAAGACTTAAAATGCATAATACATCATTAAATTACCATCATCTAGTTGAACTATTGTAGACCCTACCGCATTAAGAGATATATCATCACCAACAAATGTTTGTTTGGTGTTACGTTCATTACGAGAGAAAAATATGGTTTTATACTTAGCCATATGATAAGACGCTTCAGAATCAATAAGCCACCCATTAGAATAAGAAGTAGATGTTGCATTGAAGGAAAAAAAACAAAAGCAGAAAGTGCATGTCCATGAGAAGAGCTAGAAGAAGAAGAATTGAGATTGATGGTGTGTTGCTTCTAAGGCTTCCATATTCTTGAAACATTTAGATTCTAGATGACCATCTCACCCACAAAAATCACAGTGTCTCTCAATCTTCTTACCTTTTAATTCAATTCATCTATCACCATTGGGAGTAGGAATTGGTTGTGAAGATGTTGCTTTTTTGGATTCTTGGATTTATCCTTCTATTGTTCCACTAAGGCTTTGTTGGATGTACTTGTAACATTGATCACTCCACGATGAAAGAGCTTATCTTTCTCTCTAATCAAATAATCACAAAAAGATTCAAGAGGGAGCATTTTATAAGTATATCCTTGACTAATAAGAGCTTCTCCAGTGGAGTGAAAAGTAGAGACAAAAATAAACTAGGTTGTACCAAGCTCTATTTTGATTATATTTGTAACATCCCCATTATAATCCCCAGTTTAATTAATGTATAATGTAGATATGAATGTGGATATGGCCAAGTGATGTAATATGCAAAATATATTTTATGAATTTAATAAATAAAAATGTGATGCCAATTGTTAATGGAATTATGGATAGAGATGGGGATTGAGTTTTCCACAAGAGAAGAGTGTCTAGGAGGGGGTCCAAGGGGAAATTATAATGGGTATTAATTCAACCCAGATTTCTGATTTTTATTATCATTTGGGGACAGCCTTCTATTTTTTGTTTGAGTTTATGAGAGTCCAATCATTAAACTCGTGTAAGAGGGTGGGTGTGAGAGCCACATCCCATAGTTATTGGAAGTATGGGATTAAAGTACAATCAATATTGGGCAGTGTGAGCAGTCAACTATCTTGGGAAAATAGAGGAAATTTGTATGGGTAGTAACAAGCAATTTCACGTGGAATTTTTCATGAACAATAAGCGCAGAACAGAGGAGAAGAGATTGGGAGTTGGAGCAAAAAGGCTGGGCGAATTTTGGAGCATGATAGAACGCTTTTGGAGCATTTGGATTAGAAGACTAAAGATCCAAGTTGTTAGGCATAAAGAGTGAAATCTTGCATGAGTTGCACTGTAACATCAAGTGGTTGTTGTTGTTGTTGCTGGTGGTTTTCCTGGTAGTGAGTGTTGATCTTTGGGTAGCATCGGAAAGACATTCTACTAGATTGATAATTAATAATATGATTATTAATTATTAAGCAATATTATTAATGCAATAATATATTTATAATATAAAGTATAAATATATATAATAAAGTATAAAGTATAGTTATATTATATGTATAATATAATATAAAGTATAAATATATTTATTACCCAAGGGACGCATCTCTTCATGGATGGTCGCCATGGTCACCATATTTTCTTTATATATAGAACACTCATCATTGTAATAAGATATTCATTCACATACAATATCATCTCTTATGAAAAAATCAACATGGTATGAGAGCGGGACTGGGCTTAACTCCCTCACATGAGGGCTCAGGAAAATGAGAGTAGAGTAAAGTCTTGGGAGTGTGAAATTTATGGGGTTGTTGCAAACTCTATGTACAACATATTTACTTTTTACTCCTACCTAAATTATAGAAAGAATTCCATAAATATGGTGGG
>WSFP011413842.1:0-24087 GCA_009831015.1 Picea engelmannii | reverse complement strand
TGTCATTCTTGTGCCACCTTCAAGTTATGTTGTACATGTTTCAGCATTAGTTCCATATCTTTCAACATATCAGGACCTTTTAATCTATCCAGTGGAGTACTCCAAGTAATTGGAGTGTTACATTTCCATCCATAAAGTATTTCAAAAGGAATTAATTTTGTTGAAGCCCAAAAATGATTGTTATAAGTAAATTCAACAATATGTAAATACTCTTCCCATTTACTAGGCTTATCCATTACATACATTATTATCATATCCTCTAATACTTGGTTTACCCTTTCAATATTCCCATCTATTTGTGGTTGATAAGTAGTACTAAAGTTTAATTGGGTATCCAAACCTTTAAACAAATCATTCCAAAATGTACCTGTGAACTTAACATCTCTATTAGAAATTACAACTTTAGGCACACCACGTAATTTGAAATTTTCCTTAATAAAAATATCATCAATATTTATATCTTTATAAGTCAACTTAACATGAATAAAATGTGCTACCTTTTTTATTATGTTTATTATTCTTAGGTATTCACGTTATAAAATCCATACTAATATCATCCCATTTCCATTATGGAATAGGTAGAAGTTGTAGTAAGCTTGTTGGGTGCTTGTGCTCAGCGTTTACGTGCTGACATTCCAAACATTTTGATAAATATTTTGCTACTTCACTTTTCATAGTTGGCCAATAAAATTCATTTCTTAGCATAGTAATCATTTTCTGGTACCCAAGGTGTCGAGAATATGGTTTTTTATGCAATTCGTTCAATATTAGCAATTTTATTTCATTTCAATCATGTATGTATAATCTATTGTTATACATCAATAATCCATTTCTTCTTATTCTCAAATCTGATTTATCATTTTCTACTTAGCCTTCCATTATTTTTCATTTTAAAACTTTATATTTGTCATCATTTTCCGCAGTCGTTTGACTTTTTCTTCCAAATATGTCTCATAACTACTACTTGTAGTCATGTAGACTAAATTTTCATGACAACTTAAAGCATCTGCAACTTTATTTTTCTTTACCTTTAATATGATTTATTTCTAAATCACATTCACTTAGAAAATCTAACCATTTAGCTTGTCAAGAATTCATATTTTGTTGATCAAACAATTATTTTAAACTAATATTATCAGACATCAACAAAAATCTTATTCCTATAAGATAGTGTCACCACATCTCAAGGGCATGTATTATAGAAACAAGCTCTAAATCATGGGTAACATAATTCTTTTCTTTTTCTTTAAGATTTCTAGATTCATAAGCTACCTTATTGCATTAAAACCCCTCCTAAACCTTGTTTTCAAGCATCCATACATACAACAAAATATTTATATGGATCTGCAATTTTTAGTATAGGAGCAATAGTTAGAAGATGTTTTAATTTATTAAAACTTTCTTGACACTTTTTTGTCCAATTAAATTTTATTCCCTTCTTCTGTAATGAGGTTATAGAGTATGCAGTTTTTTAAAAACCTTCTATAAATCTTCGATAATAGTTGGTAATTCCCATAAAGGATCTTACGTCAATGATGTCTTTGGGAACAAACCATTCCATTATAGATTTAATTTTATCTGGATCAACAGAAATGCCTTCTTTCCAAATAACATGTCCTAAATAGTATATTTTATCTTTAAAAAAGTCACATTTACTGAGCTTAGCATACAATTCATGTTCCCTTAACACTTGTAAAATTATTCTTAAATGTTATTCATGCTCTTGTTAATTTTTCGAATTTATTAATATATCATCAATGAAAACAATAACGAATTTATCCAAGTATTTACTTAAAATATTATTCATTAAACACATGAACGAGGCTGGAGCATTTTTTGAACCAAAAGGCATTACTACAAACTCATAGTGTCCATACCTCATTCTAAAAGTCGTCTTATGAATATCTTCATCTTTTATCATAACTTGGTGATATCCAAATCATAAGTCAATTTTAGAAAATATCGACGCTCCTATTAATTGATCAAATAGATCATCAATGTGAGGTAAAGGATATCTATTTTTAATCATCATCTTATTTACTTGTCAGTAATCAATACACGGTCATAAAGTACCATCCTTTTTCTTTACAAAAAGTACAGGTGCTCCCCATGGAGACACAATGGGTCGAATGTACTTTTTATCTATTAATTATTGTAATTGTATTTTTAGTTCATTCATCTCTAGGATGTTCATCCTATAAGAATCCTTAGAGAATGGTACCACACCAAGTACTATATTTATACTAAAATCTATGTCTCTTTGTGGAGGTAATCCTGGAATTTATTCTCGGAATACATCCCTAAATGAATTTAAAACAAGAAATTATGTAAAATTAATCTATTCACTTTCATCCATGTTATCTATTACATGAACAACATATATATTACAACCTTTTACGCACACACTTTTTCAGTTGCAATTTTGATATTTCTCGAACAAAATTTTTTTTAGGTATCCCTTTTATATTAACAACAATACCAATATCATCTATGCATAAGAATGTCGTGTTCTAACAGTTCAATATCACTCTATGTTCCTCTAACCAATTCATACCAATCAACAAGTCATATGACCCCAAGGGAAAAAAATTAAAATTAGAATAGGTTTTTAAATCATTCATAAGAAATTCACACTTGCCAACAAATTCAGTTACATTCATTTTTGTACCTGTAGCAAGTTGAACTAACCATGACTTTTCAATTTTTGTTTTATGTAATTTGCACATCTTCACAACTATAGGTGAAATATAACTTAAACTAACACCAAGGTCAATCAAAATAGAGATTGGTTCATTATTTAGCGTATCTTCTACTTCTACCATATAATTCTAATGATTTGTGTGTCTATTTTCCAATGTTGTGCTGCTTTTTTGAATGTTCCTTGCAATTTCTTGAACTTTAGAAGCTTCACAGACAGTATGGAAGTTGTTGTTGTTTTTCTTCCTGAGTGGAAATTCCTTGTAATAATGTGTGTCACCACAGCCCCAACACTTCAAAGGTTCTCTTTGGTATGTATTTTTATTATAAACAGTAATGTGTTCTTTATCCTTATTCCCATATTGATTGTAAGGTTTATTACCTTTATAGTTGCTCCCTTGATAACTTCATTGATTATTTCCAAAAAAGTTACTGAAAAGTTTGTTCCTTTTCCTTTTTGTTCGAATTTATTACGCTTTTTTATCTTTCCAGTTGCTTACATTTTTTTTATTTTTTTTTTGTTCATAACTCAAATTCACCTTCCTCGTTGCTTCTTCTAAAGTTCTTAGATTATCATATTTAATTCTTTCTTTATAAAGATGAGGTAGAAAACTTATAAAACATTGAATCTTTGGTTGTTCATAAACAATATAAGGAACATAATGCAACAAACTTAAGAAATCACTGCACAAATCCTTCATTGTCATACTTCCCAGTTTTAAATCATAAAATTCCTTAGACTTTTCTTCGTAATACTATTCTGACAAGTATTTTCTTTTAAAATATTTATTAAAGGTTCTCCAAGTTACATATCATTCTTTGATATGTTTTACTTTTTTTATATCTTTCTAGTAGATATCATCTTTCCCAATCAAATTATATATTTCCATTCTCGCTTTTAATTCACTAGAATAATTATATAGTTGGAAGTATTTCTTCATTCTGGAAATCCATGCTTCAACCTCTTCTCCTATTTCAATTTCACCGTTGAACATAGGGGGCTTGATATTTTTAAATTACCGAGTGATATCATCATAAGATTTGTGTTTCTTTTTAGTTTCCATCTGGTTACTATCAGTGCTTTAACTTGAATCTTCGTATTTTTCTCTTCTTTATTATCTAATTTCTCATTAGTGGATTCAATGTTAGTATCCAAAGATGTTTGTTTTCTTAATTTTTGTTTGCATGCCTTGTTTCCAATTTTGTTAGAGACAAATTACTTATTCTTAAGGTTTTCACGATCATGTAGTTTATTTAATAATACGTCATTTAAATCTTCTTCTTCCGTTAGGATACGTTCGTTATCAACTTTCACACGTTGTAATTCTGCTTTTAAATCCTTAACTATTTGTAACATTTCTGGTTGATTATCATTTCTACTTTCATTTAGACTTACCTAGATATATTCCTCATTAAAATTTCTTTTTCCACATTATCATGATATTTAGGATGAGAACCCCCTTCTCCTGACATCAAATATTTGTTCCTTCTCTATTGTAATAACCCTAGGCCAAACCCCAAATGTAAATGTAATTAAAAATGTACTTAGGTCGGTGAGCCGAGATGCAGAAAGGACAATAAATCTGTGATGTAAATGTAAATGTATTCACATGAAAATATTAATGAAAAACACATCACTGCCAAATACCAACCATGTAAAAGAGCATGGGGGACTAAACTCCACCAATTAGGGAAAGGGGGTTAAAATTCGAGGATAAGGGAATAATCTAGGGATCTTAAGCCAAAAAGGAATATTATATTGATATTCCTTAAAGTATAAAGTATGGATAATTATTTTATTCTAAGTTTTAAGGATGGGGACAAGTGGGCCAAAGTAGCTTCTCAACATGACAAGTGTCAAATTGAGAATATGCATACATATGGTTGGGACTTAGTTCATTTTCCCATGATTATGCATTCCATCATATTTCACTCACAGATTTCAGGTGTCCTTAGGGGTACCTTTCTGTTGCTATCCTTGTGCATACCTGAGCCAATACCATACCTGTACCTATACTTGGTTAGCTTAGGTTCTAGACTAAATAAGTAGGTTGTCAGGCCCGTGGGATACTGAAGAGGTGGGTTGTCAAGCCCATGAAAAATTCCATATAGGTGAGAGAGTTGTTGGGAATTTATTTCTCGAAGGTAACAAACTACAACTACATGGCTCTGAGACTTCTTGTTTGGCTTGTTGTTGAAGCCCAGGAAAGGAAATGGGGTAGTCGAAGGACCGTTGAGAAGAGATGGGGCACATTTCATGGGGTGGGACGGGTATGTGAGGAATGAGGGACTATAGGCTGTTAGTTCAAGTTAGCACCCGTGACAGAGTTTTTCCTATTATCTGAGATATATCAGCCTGGTTAGGAATTCCTTTACCCAGGTAGAGTTTAGTCCCATCTCGGGAGTGACCCATTGTTGAGAGTTTGAGTAGTGTGGTCTAAGGTTGGGGGGAACATGGAAGGTTTGCACGCATTTGGTGATATTTTTACCAAGATAAGTGTCAATTGTGTGTTAAATTACATGATGCCTTATTATTTATATCTTTATTTTTATGGGTTTTTCCTATGTATGTTGCATATGTATTTCTATTATTATTCTGTAAGAATCTTTGTATTTGCATAGTTTTTGTATGTTTAAATTTGGTATACAGTTCAAAAAAAATTCAAGGCATACCCCAACAGGTGGCTGGGGATGTTACAATATGGTATGAGAGCTCCATTTTTCAACATTGAGCCTATATGGTCCGAGCAAGTTGAACTGAAGCGAAATTTCACAGAGAATTGATTTCGAACTGGCCAAATTTCAAGTTACAGTGCGTCTATGGTAAAAATCAAAATAAATGGTGTGGAATTGGGGACAATCCCCAATTTATGTTGTTAAATTCATGGAAAAATTAATAAATTTGGCCAAGTGGAGGTGTAGAAGTTCAAGAAAGAAAGTAGAGGCCAAGGATTTGACCCTACAGTGGAGAGATAAAAGGTTGAGCCTTTCAAAGATTGAGAAACCATAAAAACCATTGATTTGGGCCACAAGATTAGATCTGGTTCATTGGATTAAACCCAGATGAGAGGAGAGCGCATGAAAGAGGAGATCGGATCCCTGTAACATCCCGCTCTTGAATGCAGATGAATTGACTTATTATTTGAGGAAACTTGCGTGCAAGTGATCTAGTTTTAGTATACGGTTGTCTTTTCAGTTATGGATTCTTACGATGATGTTGATGTTGATGATTTTATGTTATTTGATATCTATGTATTGACAGATGATATTGATGATTTTCCCCTCAGTGTGCAGGACACTTGATAGGTTGAGGATGTCGATGGCATCAATGGACATCCTTGGAATGTGGATTGAGTCAGGGAGTGGATTTTATTGGTTTAGGTATTTTTATTCATGCATATGTGACATATGATCAGGTATATTATGATGTTGTTATGGATCACTAATAGTGTTTCATTGATGGACGTAGGCTGACAATTTATTGCTAATTAGACCCACATAAGGACTAAAGGGGACATGCACAACAACCAGATATTGAGTAATAGGTGTGGCAGCAGCCCTACCACAGCTTACTAGCACTTCTTCCGTGACTCAAATTGTAGGCTAACAATTACCTAGCTCGAGATATCCACGATGCCGTGAGGAAATATTGAGACAATCGATCATGAATATTCTAAGGGGTGCACAATGAGGCATGGACCTTATTTCTTAGAGGCCCTTAGTCTCTCACAATGTCAACTGAATGGATTATTGACTCCAAGGGTTGGAAAACTATGAAAACCATTCAAATGCGAGTGGCACCCTTGGAGCACATAGTGTGTCTTAAAGGGCACGTTGCATAAATTAAAATTTGAATCAGAGGCAAGTGACACCCTTGGAGCATGAAGAGAGTCTTGAAGGGAACGTCGCGGTATAAAAAAAAGAGTCAATTAATCTAGGTGTCGTAGAAAACTTGAGCGAATGTTAAACCTTACAAGCTTGAGCACCTGCTGAATCAATTAATTGATTAATTAATTAACTAAACAATAAATTTATTAAGCATAATTCCTAAGGGTCTAGGAGTTTGCAAATAAATCTTTAACTAAGTCTAAGCTAAGTGAGTGAGAAGACTAAAAAATAAAAATTTTGAATTAAAAGATGAGGGGATGAAATAAATCAAATTAAGAATAAATGAAAATAAAAATAAATCCTAAGGAATGGTTATTACACATG
The DNA here is from genome assembly GCA_009831015.1 of Picea engelmannii. Lineage (NCBI taxonomy): Eukaryota > Viridiplantae > Streptophyta > Pinopsida > Pinales > Pinaceae > Picea > Picea engelmannii. The sequence goes on along the minus strand of WSFP011413842.1, from coordinate 17,178 downwards.
TGCAAGTAAATACTAAATTAGAATTTTAGTTGAGAAAGGAATAAAGCATAATGTGTAAGCATAGAAAGATATCTAGTCTAGTCTAACTAAAGAACCTTCCTAAATTAAATACAACTAATTTTTAGAAAGACGTCAGTCATTAAAAGGGAAATAGAGGGAATAAAGGGACAACTAGGTGTAATTTTAGGAGCGCTTTTAGGATGGGTGAGGGAAATTGACATTTAATTAAATTAAATGGTGGATTTATTAGTGTAACTAAGGGAACAAGTAACAAGTGTATGGAGAAAATAATTCCTTGCTCTATGATTTCCATGCTATCTCCATGAAGTTCATCTTAAATATGGATTTTAAAATAACTTAGGCATGTTAAATTATTTATCAATGTTGAAGTTATGAGTGCTATATAATAATGTGTGCACTTTTTAATGTATCATTGTATTTAATGTCTTAATGTATTGAAATATATTTGATGATGAGTTGTACCAAAATAGTTTGTAATTCATTGTATACAGGAATGATAGTTCTCAATATTGATGTTATACAAGATTCTAGGGTTATGTTTAACTGGATTTGGTGAAAAAGAAGTGAATATATATATATATATATATATATATTACTTAGGGAATCATTGTACTCTCTCATCTTTATGTGAATTGGTCATCATTTTCATCAAGATAGGTGTACTTGTATACAATGATTCAATTTCTATAAAAGGTTTTGTCACTTGGCCCTACCTTTATATTGTTCTATTTTAGTTAAATTTAGGGTTTCATCTTTGCAGATTACTATTTCTTGATTGAAGCTTTGTAACTTAGATCCCTGTAAAATTGAATTTAGTAACAAAACCTTTTTCTATTAAAATATTATATTAATACAAGTGGCCATGGGTCAACGGTAAAGATGGTGTCTCCCAAGGGCCATTAAGGATTTTCCCCTTTAGGGTTGTTTAATGAATGTCTTCGAGAGTTTTTTATTTAGGAATGTTGTGAATGGATTCCTTGCATGTAGTGAAAATATGATGTAATGAATGATTGTTTAGATATTAGACTTCTTACGTGAATGAAATTTAATGTGACGGATCATTGCATTTTTGTGATTATAATCCTGCGCCATGAATGAAACTGATAATTGCTCTTGCACCTTGGATTTAATGTGGTGTATGATGGGTTATGTGATTAGTTAGAATACTTGCACACCATGAATTAAATGTTGATGTATTATGATAAATATGTTGATTACCCTTACACCATGATTAATTGATGATTATGATTGATTGATTGATCTAGTTGATGTTGGACTTGATTGCTAGTGGAATGTAGACACCTCCTTGTTTCTTAGAACAATATCCATCCTTGAGACCTTAAACGGTCAAAATCAATTGGATCCTAGGCTTGAGCATTGCTTATGTCTCCTGGAGGTCCTAACCTTGCAGGGTAGGATTTGGCGGGTAGTCATTTTAATATTCATTATGTGGTTGATCATTGTTTATAAATTGTTTCAATATGATTGTGATGTGCTAAGCGGTGATGCTATTTATGTTTATGTCTCGCTATCCTTTTTGTTGATGTGTTAAATGCGTAGTTATTGATTTCAATGATGAGTAGCTGGTAATTCTTTTACTTATGATGTCATTGATTTTGTGTTTCTATGATTTATATTGTTGACGTTAATTTCCTTATGCTAAAAAAAATAAATCTACCTTTTATGCTACGCTTTCCTAGTTGTAACAGAGGGTTCGTTACATATGGTATCATAGTGGGTTCAACCCCGCGACTTAGGATCATTACTCCTTCCACTGTATTAGACACTTGATTAATAATTTATCACTAATTAAATTGAATGGTCTGCCTATAGGTAATCATGGTTAGCAGACATCGCGGAGGCAGATGACATGGTTCTAGGGAAGGAGGTGTGACACCTCCAATAGCATCCACGCAAGAGGGGTATAACCCTCAAGGAGAAGAACATGTCATTTTACATGAGAAGATTCTTGTGGGGGTTGTGGTTCGATTGAAGAGGTCCTTTCAGAGGATGTCTGAGGCCTTGATTAAATGTCTATATAGAGATGAGGCCAGGGCTTCTGTACCCTATAAGGACACACAACACACCCCAGCTAATACTGGTAGCTATCACAGAGAACTTCATAAGGTCAAGTTTCCTGAGTTCTTGGGTGCCACAAACAACATAGCCACCGAGGCATGGTTAGAGAAACTGGGGATGTGCTTCGCACTTTGTACCTACACCCCCAACATGAATGTTTGCATGACAGGCTTTCAGGTGAAGGGGAGCGCTCTTCTATGGTGGAAGACGCTCATGCCATGTCAACTGAACATGGTTGTCGAAGATGTGTCATGGGAATTGTTCGAGGAGTGGTTCTGGGAGAGGTGTTTGTCAGAGGAATTTATTGAGCTCCAAATAAATGAGTTCAATGCCCTACGACATGGTGGTCATACGGTGCCTAAGTATGAGGCCCAATTCATGGAGCTTCTCAGGTATGCTCCACATCTGAACACCGAGAAGCTTAAGGTCAGCAAGTTTTTATTCAGCCTTAACATCAACATTCATGTGAAGGTGAGGATCCTAATGCCTCATACATTGCACGATGTAGTCCAAAAGTCCCTCGTAGCTGAGGAAGAACTAATCAACGACGGTCAGAGTAAGAATACTGTGAGACCAATGGGACAAGTGACATCTCATGCGTAGCAACATCAAACACCATCTAGACATTCATTGGGATGTCAAGGTACTCCAAGAGGATCCATGTTCATGACACCATGGAGAAATATGTCTCAGCAGTGGACTCCCTATAGAGGACCACAATAGTAGAAACAATGTTGTTTGTAGTAACAACAATTTAGGCCTATTCAACAGAATAGACCAGGGTTTCAGTTTGTGTTGGCAGCCCTACACGATTTTGCTATTTGAATGACAAACAACACTTTTTGTAGTTCCCTTCACCTCATATTATCATTTTGGGATGATTACTCGATTATAAAATATGTTTAATAACTCTTTCAATTTTGCGTTTTCATGCTTGATTCATGACTGAAAGCATGAATCAAACATGAAAACTTAGTTTCATATTCCTATTCAAGGAACTCTTTTAAAAGGTCATTGTTCTTGTATCTACTCTATATCTAATACTTGAATGAATTTCCTTTTGAGTGTGTTGAATGTTGATATGATACTTATGTTATTTTGAATTTGAATTATAAACATGTTTATATATTTGAACCCTTTCCAAATCAACTATAGTCATTGCTAGACATCAGAATTAATGCACAAGTATCGTGCCCTGTACTCGACCATTTTGTTGGCAGACTAAATTGATAAGTTTTCATTATGAGTTGAGGGTTTTTGTCATGCGTTGTACGCAAGGCTTTCATTACTAGGAGTGCTCAAACCTCAATAGATGAAACCTCGATGTTCATACTATGATTGTGCAGGGGTTTTGCTTGGTTTGTTTCCATTTTATTCACTCAGAGTTATTCCTTTTACTCCTTTCATCTAAACCTAGAGCTATATTGAGTCGACCCTATTACAATCCAATCATATTTTTAATGGCTCATGTTGTCCAAATAGAGACAAATGGCTCTCAAGCATTGTTTTCTCATGATGATGTAGTCGAGGATTTGAAAGGTCATGGCTAAGATGCCTTCATCAAAAGTTTCAAAGCGTATAACCTTCACGTGGCTAAGGAATTCGCACAAAAAATTGATGGGTATAGGGAGAAAGTTGGAGATATCCAGTTGGAAGTAACTGAAGAGTTTTTCAGTGAGGCCATAGGGCTTCCTAATCCAAATTAATGAAATGAGATAGGAGATATAATAAAGAAATGCACAGATATATCACAGAGATTCAATAATATAACAAAAATGTATCAGAGATGCAACCATAATCACAGATATACAGTAATATACGATTTCTATTAATGAAATAAATGTACAGGGATTGTAAAAATACAAAGTGAAAGACTCACTAGAATGGTGACAACTTATCTTTAAGAAGAGATGTGACGGCTAATCTCATTCGCAAGGAGATGATTACAATGAGGCTCTAAAGGCCCTTTTACAATAAATAGGAATTCCAAAAACCCTATACATCCAAAAACCTAACCCTAGGAGATGAATCACCAAAAGTCATGTGGGCCCCGTTTGGGTAAGTTAGTACATCAACTTCCCAGGGTCGTAACTTTTGCATACGATCTTTGTTTTAGGCGTATGATAGATCATTGGAAAGGTATCATCGAGGAGATTAATTTTGGGGGATAAATAATTCATTTGCCTATCATTGAGAACCTTGATCTCGAAAAACCTTCATTTAGGCCCTCAAAATGGCCCCGGAAGTTAAAACCTACTAAAAATAGTAAATTGCCAAAATTTCCAGAAAACTATTTTGAGCCAGTCGAAAAAGGTGGGTGGCCACCGATATCCCCTTGGATCAATCCTCCCTCCTTAAGAAGTAATTTTATCCATTGCGTTGAGTTCCTGGGGGAGAGGGAAAAGTGTTTGCTGGATCTACATCTTATTGAGCTGTTTGTATTGCTGGAGACATCGCGCTGCTTAGTTTGTGGAAGTCTGTCATGAACATGTTGAATTTGAGGTTGTTTAACAAGTCAAGCTACATGAGAGGAAGGTGTGCAGAAGGAAACTTTGTGTTTTGTTGCAACCTTCTCAACCTTCTTATGTTGGATAGAATGTGCAAGGGGCGAGACTGTAGTGGTTGCAGTGTCCTTTTGCTCCCCTTTTGAATAGATTGTGAAGAAGCTTAATTTTGCAGTATGAGATACTACCTTGTGACAATTTTTAGGTGAAACAATAGTTGGAACTACCTCTAGTATTCTGTAGAGATGACCCCCCAAAGTAACAATGACACTATGGGGTCGAGACTCATAAACAACATGGCCTCTCCACATATATGGTTGTCCCAAGAGAACATCACAGACATCCAGTGGGGCAACATCACATAATACCTCATTCTTGAAGGGTTGGATGCAATATGAAAATCGACATTGTTGGTTGACACGGAGATCTCATCCTTGTCGAAGCCACCTGATGTTGTATGGCCATGGGTGTGGTGTTGTCGACAATCCCAACTATTTGACGACCTCTGCTGAGATGAGGTTTTTTTGGCTTCCTCTATCAACAATAAAATGCAGCAGGGTCCCCTTCACCCATATCTGTGAATGAAAAAGGTGCTCCCCCTCTTCAGGATCTATTGGTTCTTCTGGTTGAATTGCTATGGTTGCGACAATAACACTAGGGTCTACATCAATGATCTGTCCTTTACCAGTATTTTCATAATCAAATTCAGAATCAGGTTTTGGCTCCTTGTCTTTGATCTCGACCACCAATGACTATTTTGAGCGACATTCATCGGTGTTGTTCCCGTGGCCCTTCTTTTCTTGTGTCTTGGACTAGTTTTTGGGAGACTGTTTGTTAGGGTCGTCTTTGTGATACTTTGGTTGTTGCAGATTTGCAGACCCGAATTCTCATTTGTTCTGGTGCTTAAATTTCTGCTCAATTTTAACAACATATCGATAAGCAGCACTGAGTGATGAGATGTCCAGAAAATCCATTTCAATTTGGATGTATCTGTGTAGATCCCCACGCTATTTTAGGACCAAATGTCACTCGGAGTCTTTGATACCCATCTTGGTGTGCAAGGTATGGAAGGTATTGGTGAAGTCTGAAATTGCTTGGCCCCTCTCTTTCCACAGTGTGGTCCATCTCATGTACTGGTCCTCATAGTTTCCAACAGGGTAATACTGTTCCTTTACCGCATCCACAAAAAAATCCCAAGTGGGATTGGCCCCATATATTCCAGACTCCTCTTTGGAACTTTTCTCCCAGTAAGTTTTCCACCAATGTTTGACATGAGGGAGATCTTTAAGGAGTGGGAAGGTGATATTTTCTTTGTCGGAAAAATTGTGAATAAAGAAATAACCTTCTAGCAGATTTGACCATTTTTCTATGGCTTATGCATCTATCTGTCTCTCAAATACAGGAATATCAAAATTAACTTGTACCTTGAAAGGTGAGGTGCCTCCAAAGAGGTTGCTTGATGAAGATGCACCTGATGCTATCGGCAGGCATTTAAGGATGTGGGAAAAATTATCCATCATTTCGTCCCTCTGTCGCATGAGAGCTTGCTCAAGCAACAGATTGATAGGATCGTTTTCTCCGTTGTTTTTCTTGTCTTCTGCTATTGAGGGTTTCTTGGGTGTGCGAGAGTGATTGTCTTCAAGAGAGACAAGCTCGAGACCCAACTGGCTATACTCAGACCTCGTCGGGGACATGCACTGAAAAATGATCAAGAGCAACCTGATCTGATACCACTGATCCGGATTAACGAAATTAGATCGGAGATATAATAAAGAAATGCACGAAGATATCATAGATATTCAATAATATAATAGAAATGTATCAGAGATGCAACCATAAACACAGATATAAAGTAATACATGATTTCTATTAATGAAATAAATGTACAGAGACTGTAAAAATACAGAGTGAAAGACTCGCTAGAATGGTGACAACATATATCTGAGAAGAGATGTGACGGCTACTTGCATTCGCAAGAAGATTATTACAATGAGGCTCTAAAGGCCCGTTTACAATAAAAAAAAATGCCAAAAACCTTAGACATCTAAAAACATAACCCTGGGAGTTGAAGTGCCAAAATTCATGTGGGCCCCGTTTGGGTAAGTTAGTACATCAACTTTCTAGGGTCGTAACTTTTGCATATGATCTTCGTTTTAGGCGTATGATAGCTCGTTGGAAAGGTATCATAGAGGATATTCATTTTGGGGGCTCAATCATGCCTTTCACTATCATTGAGAACCTCAATACTGAAAAACCTTCATTTAGGCCCTCAAAATGGCCCCGGAAGTTAAAACCTACTAAAAATAGTAAATTGCCAAAATTGCCAGAAAATTGTTTTGAGCCAGTCAGAAAAGTTCGATGGCCACAGATATCCACCTGGATCACTTCCATATACCGGTCATAAGTGTTTCAAGAACTCAAAAATCGAATAAGTTCCCTGGAGCCTCTTCATGACCTCCAGGAAAATCAATTGATGTGAAAAAGGTATCCCTTTTTCTCTGCTTAAAGTTAGATGGCATGGTCTCGTGTTGGTCCTTAAATAGTTTGTGAACTATGAGGGTCATTATGGTCTATTTTTTCTCTATCATGTATGGTTTCTTATGAACTTCATAGGTTTTCATTTGAATGTGCCTTTCTATTTACTCAGAAGCCTGTACAAGATGTTTAAAAGGTATAAAAAACAGAGCCTCGACTCTAGTCTGTTTCACCACGACTTAATCAAAATTTTGTTAACACACCATTTGAAAACCATAGGCGACTGTTGGGATGGATTTTTAGTGAGGAATGGTTTTGTTTATACTGTAGACGGAACTAATTCGGGTGAATCACTGGTAAAAGAACATTTGGACAGTCTGAATAATAAGTCAGCCACAGAACCCCTGGACGAAGTAAGGCCCAGTCAATTCCCACATGAGCAACAGGTTGTAGGTTGTGAGTGGAGTGAACTTCCTGTGCCTAATTTGGATAATGGCCATAATGCCAATATGAAACCCTATGTCAACAAGTCTCGCAAACAATCAAAATAGAAGCATGCAGTGTTAGGGTTCTGAAATAAAAGAGTTGGTCAGTTAATTTCGAGGAAGTTGAGAAATAGATTCAACCCTCATTTGAGCTTGATCAGCCCGATCGAGGTCAATGAGGTCTTAGATTCAGAAATTGAAGACTTCTTGTCTTTAGAAGATCCAAATTGTCATAAATCAGATCCTACTCAGTCATATGACTTTGTTAATAACCTTCCACCTTGTCTCAAGGATAAACGTGAGTTCACTGGTATTAGGCTTGGTCAGGGGCACGTAACAGGTGGTATTAATACAACCAGTCTTGACTGTACCATCCATCAATAGATCGTCTCTCTCGTGCACTGTGAGGTCTTCCTACATTGGGTTGAACGATACTATGTTGATATTCCTATCCTCCAAGAACAGATTAAAACACTCACAACTCACAATGAATTATTGACTAAATAAAATCGAGACCTCAGAGAAAACGAAGAAAGACAAGCTAAACATCTTAAGAATACAAGCAATATTGTGATTAAAAATGCAGATAGTGTTAATTCCATAATCAATTCCGAGCTATCTTGATCCATGTTTATTCATTGGTTGAAATGGTAAAATGGTCTTTCCTTATTATTACATTCGTGCTATCTTTTTCAATCAAATTGGTTTAAAATTGGATTTCTTTTGCCAATATAAGACTGGCTACAAAATCTCTCGATTCTGTAGCCAAGTCATTTTTATATAAAATTTAGTAATTAGTTGCTAATAAATTATATAACTTGTTCTTAATTCATTTTCAGGATATGGTATATCTTGATGTTGATTTTATGAGGTGGAACACGTTCGATTTAGATGATTAGTATCTCTTTCTTGTTTATCTTGTAAATAAGAAAAACTTTTATTAATTTTTGAAGATATAATTTGGTTATGAGTGGCTCTAGGCCGTCCACTTTTGTAATATTTTGATCTCATGGGATCTGTTCCTATCCTAAGAGATAGGAAGGTGAGATCTCAAGACACTTTAAATACTCTTCATTTTGTAAATGAAGGCATCATGGCCTGGAACCAATGATGGACGAATGACTTTCAAGACTTAATGGAACAACATACAACATTTTGGCTTTAGTCCTTTGTGAATGGTGTTTCATTAATGTTTTGTTTTATTTAATCTTGGTATATTAATATGTCGTGTAAATTTAAACTCAATGACATGTTATGTTTCAAGATATTCATGTTATAAATATCATTCATGATTTGTTGTTCTAGATATTGAGACTGTGATCATCTTTTCAATTTGAATATCATGATTTTTCCTTGATGTTTAGTTGAACAATGAAATGAATGTATTACACATGGATTTATCTGACTGTAATCATTTGCGATCATAAGATCACGGAATTAATAGGTGTTCCCTATTCTGTTTCTAAATCATGGTTGTCAATACATTCTTTGAATTTATTTAGAAAAGTTTCAGTATAAGTATATTGCAGATTTATCTCATAGGCATGGCAGCTAGATGCTCTTCATTTGTACAGAAGCATGGACACATTTAACGAATTAATTTCAGGTTAGCTTCGGTGTTTCTGATTTCTGTCATTTATGTATTAGTGAAACCAAAAAGTTTAGATCATATTTGACCATCTATACATATGTGTTTCATAACTTCAAGTTTTGTTAGATTTATAATTAGAAAATAGAAAATATTTGAATGTGCTTTCTTTATCTGCTTCTCAAAAACAATTATCTTTACACTAATTTTGTAAGTTTTTAGTAAAACTTGCAACTTGTAAATTATGTTCAGAAGATGATATTTTTTACGTTTTCTTTCTCTGCTCTAATACATTTATACATATAATTATATTAGAGTTTATGTATATACTATTATTTAACAATAGTTATGTAATCCTTTTCTTTATTTTGGGACCTTAGATTGGCCAACGAAGCCATTAAACCCGTCAGAACAAGTTACACCAAATGGCTTGGATTAATTGGACAACCCCGGACCAAACCTATTCTTCCAGTTGACGGCTTGTCAATTTTGTCTGTCAACAGGCTGGTGGGCCAACAAATTCTACTTCAGTGGCAATGAGTATTGGACTAAATATCATATGATGGAAATTTGGAGAGCCACATTACCAGCATGATTGTCCATTTTAGAGGGCCAGACCCGTCGAGTCAGTCGGACACACTATAGTAGGAGATTTGGGGAAGGACCACCAGATTCATGCAGCGATGAATAACTGCCAGGATGAGCACCATTATATTTTTCTAGAGACATCAGGTACCATTGCTGACCATACCTTTAGTATTTTTATAGATCTCGGTGCTACAAAGAGATTTATTTTTGGTGCAACACTAAAAATAATTAAAGTAAACACAGTCAAATAGGATGAGTTTAGCTACGTGGAAATGGGTTCAGAAGCTAAGCAAAAGGTTGGAGGAAAGGTTATGAAATGTATCCTCAACCTAGGATATTTTGTAACGAAGGCCAACCTCTACGCCATGATCTTAGGATCTTATGACATCATGATTGTAATGGACTGGTTGGAATCGCATAATGCAATACTCAACTATAAGACGAAACAATTGTGTTTGACCGATGACGAGGGACAAAGATGAGTGATTATAGGAAGAAACCAGGGAGTTTCCATAAGGTTCATCTCTTCCCTACAACTATAGAAGAGTATGCACAAGGGATGAAAGACATATGCAATCTTAGCACTTAACGACAAGGGTGTGGTGGAAGGACTAGAAAACCTTCTGGTAGCATGAGATTTTGTGGACGTATTCCAAGAACAATTACCAGGGTTTCTGCCCAAAAGGTAATTGGAATTTACCATCGACTTCAAAACTGAAACTGAACTAATAGCAAGAATTCCTAATCATAAGTCGACCCCTGAGTTGCAAGAGTTGAAAATGTAATGGATGTCATTGTTGGACCTAGGACTTATATGTCCAAGTGTGTGACCTTGGGGTGCACCTTTTATTTTCATACAAAAGAAGGATGGGTTGTGGAGACTCTGCACTGACTAATGTCAATTGAATAAGGAAACAATCTAGAACCAGTACACATTGAAAAGAATAGACGATTTTTTTGACCAAATGAAAGGCGTGATGGTGTTTTGGAAGATTGACTTGAAATCAGGATATCACCAGTTACAGATCAAGGAGGAATACATTCCTAAGATCACATTCAATATGAATTTTAGGCATTACGAGTTTATCGTTTTACCGTTTTGACTAACAAATGCCCCAGGGGTATTCATGAGCTTGATGAATGGGGTGCTCCACGAATACTTGGAAAATTTTATTCAAGTATCCATTGACGAAATATTGGTATATTCTCGAATGACAGAAGAACATGAAAAACATTTGCACTTGGTACTACAATGTTTACGAGAGAATAAATTATTCAGGAAACTGTCAAAATTCTCTTTTTATCAATTGAGGATTCATTATTTGGGGCATGCTATCTTCGACGAAGGCATCTCTATGGATCCAACAAAGTTATAGGGTATTGTGGAATGTCCCGCGGAGACGAATCTACCAGAAGTATGTAGCTTGATGGGTTTAGCTGGATATTATTGATGGTTCCTCAAAGGTTTTTTGAAGATAGCAAATCCGATCATGGAATTGTAGAAGAAAAACAAGACGTTTGTATGGATTTAGAAATGCACAGAAGCATTTCGAAGGATCAAGGAGTTGTTCACGATGGAATCGATACTAAAATTCCTCAACATGGACGAGTAATTCTTGGTATGCATAGACACATACAAGGAAGGCTTAAGCACAGTCTTTATGCAATATGATCGAGTGATCTCTTACATCTCTAGGAAACTAAGAAGGCATGAGGAGAACTATGTGACGCATAATTTGGAGTTATTGGCCATTGTGTATTCCCTGAGAGTGTGGAGACACTATGTGATTGGACATAAATTTTAACTAAAAAGAGACCACTATGGTATGTAGCACATTTTTACGCAAAGAGACTTGAATGTGCAAAAAAGGCATTGGTCAGAACTGCTTAGAGAGTACAATTTTTAGATTACCTACATAAAAGAAGCAATGAACAAAGTGGCAGATGAATTGACTAGGAGACCACGCATATTTTCGGTGATACCTCTTCAGATGAATCTTCATGAAAATATTCTAACTATACAATGTGACGATGACTTGTATAAATATGTTAAGGGAAATATCGGACAAGACACCATGTTGGTACCAAACTTTGAGGGATTTACTATGGACAACAATGGATCAATGAGGTATAATAACTGGATTTATGTAATGGCTAACAATGATTTGAGAATTTTGATCTTAAAAAAATCTCATAGAGCAGTGTACATGGATCATCCAAGAGTCATGGATATGAGTTCAGACCTTAAACCCCTATTCTTCTGGAAAGGAATGAAGGTGAACATAGTCAACTACATGGAAAAATGTCTAGAATTTGAGCAAGTAAAGGCTGAACATAGAGATTTAGTAGGAATACTACAGCCACACGCTATTTTGGAATCGAAATGGGAGGTCATTTCGATGGACTTCATTGTGGGATTGTCACTGACGGCAAGGAGGCACGACTCAAGTTTTGTGGTAGTTGACACTCTGATGAAGAATGCACATTTTATTCCTCTGTATATGACATATCAAGTGCCAGACATAGCTAGATTTTTTATTAGTGAGATTGTGAGATTGCATTGCGTGCCTAAAAGGATCATATCTGATAGAGGATCAATGTGTACAAGACAATTTTGGACTAGTTTCCAAGAGGCCTTGGGAACCCAACTTAACTTTAGTAAAACATATCACCCGAAGATAAACGGGAAGATAGAAAGAATGAACCAAATCTTGGAAGATACGTTGCATATGTATGTGATGGACCAACAAAAGCGTTGGGAAGAGTTATTTCCACTAGTGGAGTTTGCCTGCAACAATAGCTATCAAAGAACCATTAAGATGGTGCAATTTGAGTTTCTTTATGATTGACCATGTCAAATTCCTTTGAGCTGGGATAGAATTGAGGATAGGGTCCTGGTAGGACCAGAATCGATCCAAGAAATTCAAGAACAAATGAAAACGATAAGACAAAGGTTTAAAGAATCGCAAGATCGACAAAAGAGTTATGGCGATGCGCATCGCATTGACTATATTTATGAAGTTGGTAATCGAGGATTCCTAGGGGTGAAACCGCACAAGATTTCGATCAAGTTTGGAAGGAGTTCTAAACTCTCTCCTAGGTTTGTGGGGCATTTTAAAGTGGTGGAAAATAAAGGGCCCATGGCCTATCGACTAGCCTTGCCTAATTATTTGAGGCGTATGCATGATGTTTTTCATGTATTTGTTTTGAGACATTATGTTAGTGATTCTACACATGTGATTGACATGATTTCCTTGCAGGTGTCGGACAAGAATGCACTAATAGCAGAGACAATATGCATTATGGACCATCGCATTGGACAGATATGGCATCGAAGAGTCGATCCAATCAAGGTCCAATGGGATTATTAAAGTCCACAATCGGCTACCTGGGAGGACACATATGATATGCACCAACAATTTCATTTTTTATTTGATAGTTAGACATTTAGATCTTGTCATATTTTTTATTTACTGCATATAGATACTATGAAACTTTGGGATGAAGTTTAAATCAAGACAGGGTGTATGTAACATCCCACTCTTGCGTGAACATGATTTGACTTATTCTTTGAGGACACTTGCATGCAAGTGATCCAATTTTATTATATGGTTGTCTATTCTCTTATGGATTCTTATGATGATGTTGATGATTATGATGTTATGTTATTTGATATCTATGTATTGACAGATGTTATTGATGAGTTTCCCCTGAGTGTGAAAGACACTTCATAGGTTGAGGATGTCGATGGAATCAATGGACCTCCTTGGACTCCAGAACTAGTCATGGAGTGGATTGTATTGGTTTGGGTATTTTTATTCATGCATATGTGACATATGATCATGTATATTATGATATTGTTATAGATCATTGACATCATTTCATTGATGGATGCAGGTTCACAATTTCTTGCTAATCAAAATCACATAAGGAGTAAAGGGGCCATGGACAACAACCCGATATTGAGGTGGAGGTGTGGAATTATCCCTGCCACAACCTAATAGCACTCCCACCGTGGCTCAAATTGTAGGTTAACGATTACCTAATTCAAGAGATCCACGAAGTTGTGATGACAGACTGAGATAGTCTCTCACTAATATTCTAAGGGGCACACAATAAGGCATGGTACTTATTCCTTAGAGGCCCTTAGTCTCTCACAAGGTCGTCTGAATGAAGTATTGACTCCAAGGGTTGGAAAACTACCAAAACCAGTCAAAGGTGAGTGACACCCTTGGATAACATAATGTGTCTTGAAGGGAACATCGCCTAAATTAAAATTTGAATCAAATGCGAGTGGGACCCTTAGAACATGAAGTGTGTATTGCAGGGCATGTCACGGTATAAAAAAATAAGTCAATGAATCTAGGTGGCATAGAAAACTTGAGCGAATGTTAAACCTTAAAACCTTGATCACCCACCAAATTAATTAATTAACTAAAGAAAAAAATTATTAAGCATAATCCCTGAGGGTCTAGACATTTGCAAATAATGATATAATTAAGTCTAAGCTAAGTGAGTGAGAAGACTAAAAACTAAAAATTTTGAATTAAATGATGAGGGGATGAAATAAATCAAATTAAGAAAAAATGAAAATAAAAATAAATCCTAAGGAATGATTATTACACCTATTCAAGTAAATACTAAATTAGAATTTTAGTCCAGAAAGGAATAAAGCATAAATGTGTAAGCATACAAAGGTATCTAGTCTAGTCTAATTAAAGAACCTTCCTAAATTAAACACAACTAAGTTTTAGAAAGGCATGAGTCATTAAAAGGGAAATAGAGGGAATAAAGGGACAACTAGGAGTAATTTTAGGAGCACTTTTAGGATGGGTGAGGGAAATTGACATTTAATTAAATTAAATGGTGGATTTATTAGTGAAACTAAGGGAACAAGTGACAAGTGTATGGGGGAAATAACTCATTGCTCTATGATTTCCATGCTATCTCCATGAATTTCAGCTTAGATATGGTTTTTAAAATAGCTTAGGCATGTTAAATGATTTATCAATGTTGAAGTTATGGGTGCTATATAATAATGTGTGCACTATTTAATGTAACAATGTATTTAATGTCTTAATGTATTGAAATATATTTGAAGATGAGTTGTACCAAAATAGTTTGTAATTCATTGTATACAAGAACAATAGTTCTTAATATTGATGTTATCCAAGATTCTAGGGTTATGTTTAACTATATGTGTTGAAAAAGAAGTGAATATATATATATATATATATATATATATATATATATATATATATCATTATTGTATTATATTACTTAGGGAATAATTGTACTCTCTCATCTTTATGTGAATTGGTCATCATTTCCATCAAGATAGGTGTACTTGTATACAATGCTTCAATTTTTATAAAAGGTTTTGTCACTTGGTCTTGCCTTTATATTGTTCTATTTTAGTTAAATTTAGGGTTTCATCTTTGCAGATTACTATGTAATGATTGAAACCTTGTAACTTAGATCCCTTGAAAATTGAATTTAGTAACAAGAACATTTTTTATTAAAATATGATATGAATACAAGTGGCCATGGGTTAATGGTAAAGATGGTGTCTCCCAAGGGCCATTAAGGACTTTCCCCTTTAGGGTTGTTTCATGAATGTCTTCGGGAGTTTGTGATTTAGGAATGTTGTGAATGGACTCCTTGCACGCAGTGAAAATATGATGTAATAAATGATTGTTTAGATATTAGACTTCTTACGTGAATGAAATTTAATGTGACGGATCATTGCATTTATGTGATTGTAATCTTACGCCAAGAATAAAACTAATAATTTCTCTTTCGCCTTGGATTTTATGTGGTGTATGATGGGTTATGTGATTAGTTAGAATACTTGTGGGCTATGATATAAATGTTGATGTATGACTGATAAAGATGATGATTACCTTTGCGTCGTGATTAATTGATGATTAGGATTGATTGAATGATGTAGTTGATGTTGGACTTGATTGTTAGTGGGATGTAGACACCTCCTTGTTCCTCAGAACAATAGCCAACCCTGAAAACTTAAATGGTCAAAATCAATTGGATCCTAGGCTTGAGCGTTTCTTATGTGTCTTGGAGGTCCTAACCTTGCATGATAGGATTGGGTAGGTAGTCATTTTAATATTCATTATCTGGTTGATCATTTTTTATAAATTGTTTCAAGATGATTGTGATGTGCTAAGCGGGGACTCTATTTATGTTTATGTCTCATGATCCTTTTTGTTGATGCCTTGAATGTGTAGCTATTGATTTCAATGATGAGTAGTTGGTAATTATTTAACTTATGATGTCGTTGATTTTTGGTTTCTATGATTTATATTGTTGACATTAATTTCCCTATGCTAAAAAAAATAAAAAAATTATACCTTTAATGCTTCTCTTTCCTAGTTGTAACGGAGGGGTTGTTACATATGGTATCAAAGTGGGTTCAACCCCTCGACTTGGGATCATTATGCGTTCCACTATATTAGACACTTGATTAATAATATATCACTAATTAAATTAAATGGTGTGCCTACAAGTAATCATGGTTAGAGGAGATCATGGAGGCAGACAACATGGTGCTAGGGGAGGAGGCGCGACACCTCCAGTAGCACCCACGCCAGAGGGGTATAACCCTCAAGGAGAATAACAGGTCATTATACATGAGAATATTGTTGTGGGGGCTATGGTTGGTTTGATGAGGTCCTTTCAAAGAAAGTCTGAGGCCTTGATTAACCATCTATATAGATATGAGGCAAGGGGCCTATTGTTGATTAAGGTTGGTTGTCATTGATGTCAACCCTTGAAGAAAACCATGTAGCACAAAGGTTTGGGTAATGGACCCAATATTGTTTGATGTAAATATGACTCATGATTGTTTTTTCATATTTAATAAAAAGTAAATATGGATGAACTCCAAATGGGTCCCCTTATGGTGAAAGCCCTCATGGGAAGACTCTTTGTGGAGTAAGAGAACCCATGCTTAATTGTGGAATAATGAGATGAAGGACAATGAATTTTTTAGGGAAAATATCCTATACGGATAGTGCTTGTCATGCCATTTCCAATGGTATGTGGAACATAACATAACTCCTCACGGTTAGAGAGTTATGGCCATGAGAGGTTGGAGACCCCAAGTTTGGGTAATGGACCCAAGTTTGTTTGATGGGTAATGGTATGATTTATGATATATTTTTAGATAATACTATTCTATATGGATAGTACATGTCATGCCATTTCTGGTGGTATGTGGAACGTCACATAACTCCTCACTGTTTGAGAAGCCTGCAAAGGTCAAAGTAGTCAAAGTGGTTTAAGAGATTTTTAAAGGATAAATAATAAAGTGAAGTGATGAGTGTATTATAATTCAAATTGAATACAAAATAAATTATTTCAATAATAATTTTAATGGGGAAATTAGAAGTGGGTTAACCCTAAAATAAGGAAAGGTGAC
>WSFP011413838.1:0-24088 GCA_009831015.1 Picea engelmannii | reverse complement strand
TGTCATTCTTGTGCCACCTTCAAGTTATGTTGTACATGTTTCAGCATTAGTTCCATATCTTTCAACATATCAGGACCTTTTAATCTATCCAGTGGAGTACTCCAAGTAATTGGAGTGTTACATTTCCATCCATAAAGTATTTCAAAAGGAATTAATTTTGTTGAAGCCCAAAAATGATTGTTATAAGTAAATTCAACAATATGTAAATACTCTTCCCATTTACTAGGCTTATCCATTACATACATTATTATCATATCCTCTAATACTTGGTTTACCCTTTCAATATTCCCATCTATTTGTGGTTGATAAGTAGTACTAAAGTTTAATTGGGTATCCAAACCTTTAAACAAATCATTCCAAAATGTACCTGTGAACTTAACATCTCTATTAGAAATTACAACTTTAGGCACACCACGTAATTTGAAATTTTCCTTAATAAAAATATCATCAATATTTATATCTTTATAAGTCAACTTAACATGAATAAAATGTGCTACCTTTTTTATTATGTTTATTATTCTTAGGTATTCACGTTATAAAATCCATACTAATATCATCCCATTTCCATTATGGAATAGGTAGAAGTTGTAGTAAGCTTGTTGGGTGCTTGTGCTCAGCGTTTACGTGCTGACATTCCAAACATTTTGATAAATATTTTGCTACTTCACTTTTCATAGTTGGCCAATAAAATTCATTTCTTAGCATAGTAATCATTTTCTGGTACCCAAGGTGTCGAGAATATGGTTTTTTATGCAATTCGTTCAATATTAGCAATTTTATTTCATTTCAATCATGTATGTATAATCTATTGTTATACATCAATAATCCATTTCTTCTTATTCTCAAATCTGATTTATCATTTTCTACTTAGCCTTCCATTATTTTTCATTTTAAAACTTTATATTTGTCATCATTTTCCGCAGTCGTTTGACTTTTTCTTCCAAATATGTCTCATAACTACTACTTGTAGTCATGTAGACTAAATTTTCATGACAACTTAAAGCATCTGCAACTTTATTTTTCTTTACCTTTAATATGATTTATTTCTAAATCACATTCACTTAGAAAATCTAACCATTTAGCTTGTCAAGAATTCATATTTTGTTGATCAAACAATTATTTTAAACTAATATTATCAGACATCAACAAAAATCTTATTCCTATAAGATAGTGTCACCACATCTCAAGGGCATGTATTATAGAAACAAGCTCTAAATCATGGGTAACATAATTCTTTTCTTTTTCTTTAAGATTTCTAGATTCATAAGCTACCTTATTGCATTAAAACCCCTCCTAAACCTTGTTTTCAAGCATCCATACATACAACAAAATATTTATATGGATCTGCAATTTTTAGTATAGGAGCAATAGTTAGAAGATGTTTTAATTTATTAAAACTTTCTTGACACTTTTTTGTCCAATTAAATTTTATTCCCTTCTTCTGTAATGAGGTTATAGAGTATGCAGTTTTTTAAAAACCTTCTATAAATCTTCGATAATAGTTGGTAATTCCCATAAAGGATCTTACGTCAATGATGTCTTTGGGAACAAACCATTCCATTATAGATTTAATTTTATCTGGATCAACAGAAATGCCTTCTTTCCAAATAACATGTCCTAAATAGTATATTTTATCTTTAAAAAAGTCACATTTACTGAGCTTAGCATACAATTCATGTTCCCTTAACACTTGTAAAATTATTCTTAAATGTTATTCATGCTCTTGTTAATTTTTCGAATTTATTAATATATCATCAATGAAAACAATAACGAATTTATCCAAGTATTTACTTAAAATATTATTCATTAAACACATGAACGAGGCTGGAGCATTTTTTGAACCAA
The DNA here is from genome assembly GCA_009831015.1 of Picea engelmannii. Classification (NCBI taxonomy): domain Eukaryota; kingdom Viridiplantae; phylum Streptophyta; class Pinopsida; order Pinales; family Pinaceae; genus Picea; species Picea engelmannii. Next base: position 22,243 of record WSFP011413838.1, on the reverse strand, counting down.
AAGGCATTACTACAAACTCATAGTGTCCATACCTCATTCTAAAAGTCGTCTTATGAATATCTTCATCTTTTATCATAACTTGGTGATATCCAAATCATAAGTCAATTTTAGAAAATATCGACGCTCCTATTAATTGATCAAATAGATCATCAATGTGAGGTAAAGGATATCTATTTTTAATCATCATCTTATTTACTTGTCAGTAATCAATACACGGTCATAAAGTACCATCCTTTTTCTTTACAAAAAGTACAGGTGCTCCCCATGGAGACACAATGGGTCGAATGTACTTTTTATCTATTAATTATTGTAATTGTATTTTTAGTTCATTCATCTCTAGGATGTTCATCCTATAAGAATCCTTAGAGAATGGTACCACACCAAGTACTATATTTATACTAAAATCTATGTCTCTTTGTGGAGGTAATCCTGGAATTTATTCTCGGAATACATCCCTAAATGAATTTAAAACAAGAAATTATGTAAAATTAATCTATTCACTTTCATCCATGTTATCTATTACATGAACAACATATATATTACAACCTTTTACGCACACACTTTTTCAGTTGCAATTTTGATATTTCTCGAACAAAATTTTTTTTAGGTATCCCTTTTATATTAACAACAATACCAATATCATCTATGCATAAGAATGTCGTGTTCTAACAGTTCAATATCACTCTATGTTCCTCTAACCAATTCATACCAATCAACAAGTCATATGACCCCAAGGGAAAAAAATTAAAATTAGAATAGGTTTTTAAATCATTCATAAGAAATTCACACTTGCCAACAAATTCAGTTACATTCATTTTTGTACCTGTAGCAAGTTGAACTAACCATGACTTTTCAATTTTTGTTTTATGTAATTTGCACATCTTCACAACTATAGGTGAAATATAACTTAAACTAACACCAAGGTCAATCAAAATAGAGATTGGTTCATTATTTAGCGTATCTTCTACTTCTACCATATAATTCTAATGATTTGTGTGTCTATTTTCCAATGTTGTGCTGCTTTTTTGAATGTTCCTTGCAATTTCTTGAACTTTAGAAGCTTCACAGACAGTATGGAAGTTGTTGTTGTTTTTCTTCCTGAGTGGAAATTCCTTGTAATAATGTGTGTCACCACAGCCCCAACACTTCAAAGGTTCTCTTTGGTATGTATTTTTATTATAAACAGTAATGTGTTCTTTATCCTTATTCCCATATTGATTGTAAGGTTTATTACCTTTATAGTTGCTCCCTTGATAACTTCATTGATTATTTCCAAAAAAGTTACTGAAAAGTTTGTTCCTTTTCCTTTTTGTTCGAATTTATTACGCTTTTTTATCTTTCCAGTTGCTTACATTTTTTTTATTTTTTTTTTGTTCATAACTCAAATTCACCTTCCTCGTTGCTTCTTCTAAAGTTCTTAGATTATCATATTTAATTCTTTCTTTATAAAGATGAGGTAGAAAACTTATAAAACATTGAATCTTTGGTTGTTCATAAACAATATAAGGAACATAATGCAACAAACTTAAGAAATCACTGCACAAATCCTTCATTGTCATACTTCCCAGTTTTAAATCATAAAATTCCTTAGACTTTTCTTCGTAATACTATTCTGACAAGTATTTTCTTTTAAAATATTTATTAAAGGTTCTCCAAGTTACATATCATTCTTTGATATGTTTTACTTTTTTTATATCTTTCTAGTAGATATCATCTTTCCCAATCAAATTATATATTTCCATTCTCGCTTTTAATTCACTAGAATAATTATATAGTTGGAAGTATTTCTTCATTCTGGAAATCCATGCTTCAACCTCTTCTCCTATTTCAATTTCACCGTTGAACATAGGGGGCTTGATATTTTTAAATTACCGAGTGATATCATCATAAGATTTGTGTTTCTTTTTAGTTTCCATCTGGTTACTATCAGTGCTTTAACTTGAATCTTCGTATTTTTCTCTTCTTTATTATCTAATTTCTCATTAGTGGATTCAATGTTAGTATCCAAAGATGTTTGTTTTCTTAATTTTTGTTTGCATGCCTTGTTTCCAATTTTGTTAGAGACAAATTACTTATTCTTAAGGTTTTCACGATCATGTAGTTTATTTAATAATACGTCATTTAAATCTTCTTCTTCCGTTAGGATACGTTCGTTATCAACTTTCACACGTTGTAATTCTGCTTTTAAATCCTTAACTATTTGTAACATTTCTGGTTGATTATCATTTCTACTTTCATTTAGACTTACCTAGATATATTCCTCATTAAAATTTCTTTTTCCACATTATCATGATATTTAGGATGAGAACCCCCTTCTCCTGACATCAAATATTTGTTCCTTCTCTATTGTAATAACCCTAGGCCAAACCCCAAATGTAAATGTAATTAAAAATGTACTTAGGTCGGTGAGCCGAGATGCAGAAAGGACAATAAATCTGTGATGTAAATGTAAATGTATTCACATGAAAATATTAATGAAAAACACATCACTGCCAAATACCAACCATGTAAAAGAGCATGGGGGACTAAACTCCACCAATTAGGGAAAGGGGGTTAAAATTCGAGGATAAGGGAATAATCTAGGGATCTTAAGCCAAAAAGGAATATTATATTGATATTCCTTAAAGTATAAAGTATGGATAATTATTTTATTCTAAGTTTTAAGGATGGGGACAAGTGGGCCAAAGTAGCTTCTCAACATGACAAGTGTCAAATTGAGAATATGCATACATATGGTTGGGACTTAGTTCATTTTCCCATGATTATGCATTCCATCATATTTCACTCACAGATTTCAGGTGTCCTTAGGGGTACCTTTCTGTTGCTATCCTTGTGCATACCTGAGCCAATACCATACCTGTACCTATACTTGGTTAGCTTAGGTTCTAGACTAAATAAGTAGGTTGTCAGGCCCGTGGGATACTGAAGAGGTGGGTTGTCAAGCCCATGAAAAATTCCATATAGGTGAGAGAGTTGTTGGGAATTTATTTCTCGAAGGTAACAAACTACAACTACATGGCTCTGAGACTTCTTGTTTGGCTTGTTGTTGAAGCCCAGGAAAGGAAATGGGGTAGTCGAAGGACCGTTGAGAAGAGATGGGGCACATTTCATGGGGTGGGACGGGTATGTGAGGAATGAGGGACTATAGGCTGTTAGTTCAAGTTAGCACCCGTGACAGAGTTTTTCCTATTATCTGAGATATATCAGCCTGGTTAGGAATTCCTTTACCCAGGTAGAGTTTAGTCCCATCTCGGGAGTGACCCATTGTTGAGAGTTTGAGTAGTGTGGTCTAAGGTTGGGGGGAACATGGAAGGTTTGCACGCATTTGGTGATATTTTTACCAAGATAAGTGTCAATTGTGTGTTAAATTACATGATGCCTTATTATTTATATCTTTATTTTTATGGGTTTTTCCTATGTATGTTGCATATGTATTTCTATTATTATTCTGTAAGAATCTTTGTATTTGCATAGTTTTTGTATGTTTAAATTTGGTATACAGTTCAAAAAAAATTCAAGGCATACCCCAACAGGTGGCTGGGGATGTTACAATATGGTATGAGAGCTCCATTTTTCAACATTGAGCCTATATGGTCCGAGCAAGTTGAACTGAAGCGAAATTTCACAGAGAATTGATTTCGAACTGGCCAAATTTCAAGTTACAGTGCGTCTATGGTAAAAATCAAAATAAATGGTGTGGAATTGGGGACAATCCCCAATTTATGTTGTTAAATTCATGGAAAAATTAATAAATTTGGCCAAGTGGAGGTGTAGAAGTTCAAGAAAGAAAGTAGAGGCCAAGGATTTGACCCTACAGTGGAGAGATAAAAGGTTGAGCCTTTCAAAGATTGAGAAACCATAAAAACCATTGATTTGGGCCACAAGATTAGATCTGGTTCATTGGATTAAACCCAGATGAGAGGAGAGCGCATGAAAGAGGAGATCGGATCCCTGTAACATCCCGCTCTTGAATGCAGATGAATTGACTTATTATTTGAGGAAACTTGCGTGCAAGTGATCTAGTTTTAGTATACGGTTGTCTTTTCAGTTATGGATTCTTACGATGATGTTGATGTTGATGATTTTATGTTATTTGATATCTATGTATTGACAGATGATATTGATGATTTTCCCCTCAGTGTGCAGGACACTTGATAGGTTGAGGATGTCGATGGCATCAATGGACATCCTTGGAATGTGGATTGAGTCAGGGAGTGGATTTTATTGGTTTAGGTATTTTTATTCATGCATATGTGACATATGATCAGGTATATTATGATGTTGTTATGGATCACTAATAGTGTTTCATTGATGGACGTAGGCTGACAATTTATTGCTAATTAGACCCACATAAGGACTAAAGGGGACATGCACAACAACCAGATATTGAGTAATAGGTGTGGCAGCAGCCCTACCACAGCTTACTAGCACTTCTTCCGTGACTCAAATTGTAGGCTAACAATTACCTAGCTCGAGATATCCACGATGCCGTGAGGAAATATTGAGACAATCGATCATGAATATTCTAAGGGGTGCACAATGAGGCATGGACCTTATTTCTTAGAGGCCCTTAGTCTCTCACAATGTCAACTGAATGGATTATTGACTCCAAGGGTTGGAAAACTATGAAAACCATTCAAATGCGAGTGGCACCCTTGGAGCACATAGTGTGTCTTAAAGGGCACGTTGCATAAATTAAAATTTGAATCAGAGGCAAGTGACACCCTTGGAGCATGAAGAGAGTCTTGAAGGGAACGTCGCGGTATAAAAAAAAGAGTCAATTAATCTAGGTGTCGTAGAAAACTTGAGCGAATGTTAAACCTTACAAGCTTGAGCACCTGCTGAATCAATTAATTGATTAATTAATTAACTAAACAATAAATTTATTAAGCATAATTCCTAAGGGTCTAGGAGTTTGCAAATAAATCTTTAACTAAGTCTAAGCTAAGTGAGTGAGAAGACTAAAAAATAAAAATTTTGAATTAAAAGATGAGGGGATGAAATAAATCAAATTAAGAATAAATGAAAATAAAAATAAATCCTAAGGAATGGTTATTACACATGTGCAAGTAAATACTAAATTAGAATTTTAGTTGAGAAAGGAATAAAGCATAATGTGTAAGCATAGAAAGATATCTAGTCTAGTCTAACTAAAGAACCTTCCTAAATTAAATACAACTAATTTTTAGAAAGACGTCAGTCATTAAAAGGGAAATAGAGGGAATAAAGGGACAACTAGGTGTAATTTTAGGAGCGCTTTTAGGATGGGTGAGGGAAATTGACATTTAATTAAATTAAATGGTGGATTTATTAGTGTAACTAAGGGAACAAGTAACAAGTGTATGGAGAAAATAATTCCTTGCTCTATGATTTCCATGCTATCTCCATGAAGTTCATCTTAAATATGGATTTTAAAATAACTTAGGCATGTTAAATTATTTATCAATGTTGAAGTTATGAGTGCTATATAATAATGTGTGCACTTTTTAATGTATCATTGTATTTAATGTCTTAATGTATTGAAATATATTTGATGATGAGTTGTACCAAAATAGTTTGTAATTCATTGTATACAGGAATGATAGTTCTCAATATTGATGTTATACAAGATTCTAGGGTTATGTTTAACTGGATTTGGTGAAAAAGAAGTGAATATATATATATATATATATATATATTACTTAGGGAATCATTGTACTCTCTCATCTTTATGTGAATTGGTCATCATTTTCATCAAGATAGGTGTACTTGTATACAATGATTCAATTTCTATAAAAGGTTTTGTCACTTGGCCCTACCTTTATATTGTTCTATTTTAGTTAAATTTAGGGTTTCATCTTTGCAGATTACTATTTCTTGATTGAAGCTTTGTAACTTAGATCCCTGTAAAATTGAATTTAGTAACAAAACCTTTTTCTATTAAAATATTATATTAATACAAGTGGCCATGGGTCAACGGTAAAGATGGTGTCTCCCAAGGGCCATTAAGGATTTTCCCCTTTAGGGTTGTTTAATGAATGTCTTCGAGAGTTTTTTATTTAGGAATGTTGTGAATGGATTCCTTGCATGTAGTGAAAATATGATGTAATGAATGATTGTTTAGATATTAGACTTCTTACGTGAATGAAATTTAATGTGACGGATCATTGCATTTTTGTGATTATAATCCTGCGCCATGAATGAAACTGATAATTGCTCTTGCACCTTGGATTTAATGTGGTGTATGATGGGTTATGTGATTAGTTAGAATACTTGCACACCATGAATTAAATGTTGATGTATTATGATAAATATGTTGATTACCCTTACACCATGATTAATTGATGATTATGATTGATTGATTGATCTAGTTGATGTTGGACTTGATTGCTAGTGGAATGTAGACACCTCCTTGTTTCTTAGAACAATATCCATCCTTGAGACCTTAAACGGTCAAAATCAATTGGATCCTAGGCTTGAGCATTGCTTATGTCTCCTGGAGGTCCTAACCTTGCAGGGTAGGATTTGGCGGGTAGTCATTTTAATATTCATTATGTGGTTGATCATTGTTTATAAATTGTTTCAATATGATTGTGATGTGCTAAGCGGTGATGCTATTTATGTTTATGTCTCGCTATCCTTTTTGTTGATGTGTTAAATGCGTAGTTATTGATTTCAATGATGAGTAGCTGGTAATTCTTTTACTTATGATGTCATTGATTTTGTGTTTCTATGATTTATATTGTTGACGTTAATTTCCTTATGCTAAAAAAAATAAATCTACCTTTTATGCTACGCTTTCCTAGTTGTAACAGAGGGTTCGTTACATATGGTATCATAGTGGGTTCAACCCCGCGACTTAGGATCATTACTCCTTCCACTGTATTAGACACTTGATTAATAATTTATCACTAATTAAATTGAATGGTCTGCCTATAGGTAATCATGGTTAGCAGACATCGCGGAGGCAGATGACATGGTTCTAGGGAAGGAGGTGTGACACCTCCAATAGCATCCACGCAAGAGGGGTATAACCCTCAAGGAGAAGAACATGTCATTTTACATGAGAAGATTCTTGTGGGGGTTGTGGTTCGATTGAAGAGGTCCTTTCAGAGGATGTCTGAGGCCTTGATTAAATGTCTATATAGAGATGAGGCCAGGGCTTCTGTACCCTATAAGGACACACAACACACCCCAGCTAATACTGGTAGCTATCACAGAGAACTTCATAAGGTCAAGTTTCCTGAGTTCTTGGGTGCCACAAACAACATAGCCACCGAGGCATGGTTAGAGAAACTGGGGATGTGCTTCGCACTTTGTACCTACACCCCCAACATGAATGTTTGCATGACAGGCTTTCAGGTGAAGGGGAGCGCTCTTCTATGGTGGAAGACGCTCATGCCATGTCAACTGAACATGGTTGTCGAAGATGTGTCATGGGAATTGTTCGAGGAGTGGTTCTGGGAGAGGTGTTTGTCAGAGGAATTTATTGAGCTCCAAATAAATGAGTTCAATGCCCTACGACATGGTGGTCATACGGTGCCTAAGTATGAGGCCCAATTCATGGAGCTTCTCAGGTATGCTCCACATCTGAACACCGAGAAGCTTAAGGTCAGCAAGTTTTTATTCAGCCTTAACATCAACATTCATGTGAAGGTGAGGATCCTAATGCCTCATACATTGCACGATGTAGTCCAAAAGTCCCTCGTAGCTGAGGAAGAACTAATCAACGACGGTCAGAGTAAGAATACTGTGAGACCAATGGGACAAGTGACATCTCATGCGTAGCAACATCAAACACCATCTAGACATTCATTGGGATGTCAAGGTACTCCAAGAGGATCCATGTTCATGACACCATGGAGAAATATGTCTCAGCAGTGGACTCCCTATAGAGGACCACAATAGTAGAAACAATGTTGTTTGTAGTAACAACAATTTAGGCCTATTCAACAGAATAGACCAGGGTTTCAGTTTGTGTTGGCAGCCCTACACGATTTTGCTATTTGAATGACAAACAACACTTTTTGTAGTTCCCTTCACCTCATATTATCATTTTGGGATGATTACTCGATTATAAAATATGTTTAATAACTCTTTCAATTTTGCGTTTTCATGCTTGATTCATGACTGAAAGCATGAATCAAACATGAAAACTTAGTTTCATATTCCTATTCAAGGAACTCTTTTAAAAGGTCATTGTTCTTGTATCTACTCTATATCTAATACTTGAATGAATTTCCTTTTGAGTGTGTTGAATGTTGATATGATACTTATGTTATTTTGAATTTGAATTATAAACATGTTTATATATTTGAACCCTTTCCAAATCAACTATAGTCATTGCTAGACATCAGAATTAATGCACAAGTATCGTGCCCTGTACTCGACCATTTTGTTGGCAGACTAAATTGATAAGTTTTCATTATGAGTTGAGGGTTTTTGTCATGCGTTGTACGCAAGGCTTTCATTACTAGGAGTGCTCAAACCTCAATAGATGAAACCTCGATGTTCATACTATGATTGTGCAGGGGTTTTGCTTGGTTTGTTTCCATTTTATTCACTCAGAGTTATTCCTTTTACTCCTTTCATCTAAACCTAGAGCTATATTGAGTCGACCCTATTACAATCCAATCATATTTTTAATGGCTCATGTTGTCCAAATAGAGACAAATGGCTCTCAAGCATTGTTTTCTCATGATGATGTAGTCGAGGATTTGAAAGGTCATGGCTAAGATGCCTTCATCAAAAGTTTCAAAGCGTATAACCTTCACGTGGCTAAGGAATTCGCACAAAAAATTGATGGGTATAGGGAGAAAGTTGGAGATATCCAGTTGGAAGTAACTGAAGAGTTTTTCAGTGAGGCCATAGGGCTTCCTAATCCAAATTAATGAAATGAGATAGGAGATATAATAAAGAAATGCACAGATATATCACAGAGATTCAATAATATAACAAAAATGTATCAGAGATGCAACCATAATCACAGATATACAGTAATATACGATTTCTATTAATGAAATAAATGTACAGGGATTGTAAAAATACAAAGTGAAAGACTCACTAGAATGGTGACAACTTATCTTTAAGAAGAGATGTGACGGCTAATCTCATTCGCAAGGAGATGATTACAATGAGGCTCTAAAGGCCCTTTTACAATAAATAGGAATTCCAAAAACCCTATACATCCAAAAACCTAACCCTAGGAGATGAATCACCAAAAGTCATGTGGGCCCCGTTTGGGTAAGTTAGTACATCAACTTCCCAGGGTCGTAACTTTTGCATACGATCTTTGTTTTAGGCGTATGATAGATCATTGGAAAGGTATCATCGAGGAGATTAATTTTGGGGGATAAATAATTCATTTGCCTATCATTGAGAACCTTGATCTCGAAAAACCTTCATTTAGGCCCTCAAAATGGCCCCGGAAGTTAAAACCTACTAAAAATAGTAAATTGCCAAAATTTCCAGAAAACTATTTTGAGCCAGTCGAAAAAGGTGGGTGGCCACCGATATCCCCTTGGATCAATCCTCCCTCCTTAAGAAGTAATTTTATCCATTGCGTTGAGTTCCTGGGGGAGAGGGAAAAGTGTTTGCTGGATCTACATCTTATTGAGCTGTTTGTATTGCTGGAGACATCGCGCTGCTTAGTTTGTGGAAGTCTGTCATGAACATGTTGAATTTGAGGTTGTTTAACAAGTCAAGCTACATGAGAGGAAGGTGTGCAGAAGGAAACTTTGTGTTTTGTTGCAACCTTCTCAACCTTCTTATGTTGGATAGAATGTGCAAGGGGCGAGACTGTAGTGGTTGCAGTGTCCTTTTGCTCCCCTTTTGAATAGATTGTGAAGAAGCTTAATTTTGCAGTATGAGATACTACCTTGTGACAATTTTTAGGTGAAACAATAGTTGGAACTACCTCTAGTATTCTGTAGAGATGACCCCCCAAAGTAACAATGACACTATGGGGTCGAGACTCATAAACAACATGGCCTCTCCACATATATGGTTGTCCCAAGAGAACATCACAGACATCCAGTGGGGCAACATCACATAATACCTCATTCTTGAAGGGTTGGATGCAATATGAAAATCGACATTGTTGGTTGACACGGAGATCTCATCCTTGTCGAAGCCACCTGATGTTGTATGGCCACAGGTGTGGTGTTGTCGACAATCCCAACTATTTGACGACCTCTGCTGAGATGAGGTTTTTCTGGCTTCCACTATCAACAATAAAATGCAGCGGGGTCCCCTTCACCCACATCTGTGAATGAAAAAGGTGCTCCCCCTCTTCAGGATCTATTGGTTCTTCTGGTTGAATTGTTATGGTTGCGACAATAACACTAGGGTCTACATCAATGATCTGTCCTTTACCAGTATTTTCAGAATCAGATTCAGAATCAGGTTTTGGCTCCTTGTCTTTGATCTCGACACCCAATGACTATTTTGAGCGACATTCATCGGTGTTGTTCCCGTGGCCCTTCTTTTCTTGTGTCTTGGACTAGTTTTTGGGAGACTGTTTGTTAGGGTCGTCTTTGTGGTACTTTGGTTGTTGCGGATTTGCAGACCCGAATTCTCATTTGTTCTGGTGCTTAAATTTCTGCTCAATTTTAACAACATATCGATAAGCAGCACTGAGTGATGAGATGTCCAGAAAATCCATTTCAATTTGGATGTATCTGTGTAGATCCCCACGGTATTTTAGAACCAAATGTCACTCGGAGTCTTTGATACCCATCTTGGTGCGCAAGGTATGGAAGGTATTGGTGAACTCCGAAATTGCTTGGCCCCTCTCTTTCCACAGTGTGGTCCATCTCATGTACTGGTCCTCATAGTTTCCAGCAGGGTAATAATGTTCCTTTACCGCATCCACAAAAAAATCCCAAGTGGGATTGGCCCCATATATTCCAGACTCCTCTTTGGAACTTTTCTCCCAGTAAGTTTCCCACCAATGTTTGACATGAGGGAGATATTTAAGGAGTGCGAAGGTGATATTTTCTTTGTCGGAAAAATTGTGAATAGAGAAATAACCTTCTAGCATATTTGACCATTTTTCTATGGCTTATGCATCTATCTGTCTCTCAAATACAGGAATATCAAAATTAACTTGTACCTTGAAAGGTGAGGTGCCTCCAAAGAGGTTGCTTGATGAATATGCACATGATGCTATCGGCAGGCATTTAAGGATGTGGGAAAAATTCTCCATCATTTCGTCCCGCTGTCGCATGAGAGCTTGCTCAAGCAACAGATTGATAGGATCGTTTGCTCCGTTGTTTTTCTTGTCTTCTGCTATTGAGGGTTTATTGGGTGTGCGAGAGTGATTGTCTTCAAGAGAGACAAGCTCGAGACCCAACTTGCTATACTCAGACCTCGTCGGGGACATGCACTGAAAAAATGATCAAGAGCAACCTGATCTGATACCACTGATCCGGATTAACGAAATTAGATCGGAGATATAATAAAGAAATGCACGAAGATATCATAGATATTCAATAATATAACATAAATGTATCAGAGATGCAACCATAAACACAGATATAAAGTAATACATGCTTTCTATTAATGAAATAAATGTACAGAGACTGTAAAAATACAGAGTGAAAGACTCGCTAGAATGGTGACAACATATATCTGAGAAGAGATGTGACGGCTACTTGCATTCGCAAGAAGATTATTACAATGAGGCTCTAAAGGCCTGTTTACAATAAACAAAAATGCCAAAAACCCTAGACATCTAAAAACATAACCCTGGGAGTTGAAGCGCCAAAATTCATGTGGGCCCCGTTTGGGTAAGTTAGTACATCAACTTTCTAGGGTCGTAACTTTTGCATATGATCTTCGTTTTAGGCGTATGATAGCTCGTTGGAAAGGTATCATAGAGGAGATTCATTTTGGGGGCTCAATCATGCCTTTCGCTATCATTGAGAACCTCAATATTGAAAAACCTTCATTTAGGCCCTCAAAATGGCCCCGGAAGTTAAAACCTACTAAAAATAGTAAATTGCCAAAATTGCCAGAAAATTGTTTTGAGCCAGTCAGAAAAGTTCGGTGGCCACAGATATCCACCTGGATCACTTCCATATACTGGTCATAAGTGTTTCAAGAACTAAAAAATCGAATAAGTTCCCTGGAGCCTCTTCATGACCTCCAGGAAAATCAATTGATGTGAAAAAGGTATCCCTTTTTCTCTGCTTAAAGTTAGATGGCATGGTCTCGTGTTGGTCCTTAAATAGTTTGTGACCTATGAGGGTCATTATGGTCTATTTTCTCTCTATCATGTATGGTTTCTTATGAACTTCATAGGTTTTCATTTGAATGTGCCTTTCTATTTACTCAGAAGCCTATACAAGACGTTTAAAAGGTATAAAAAACAGAGCCTCGACTCTAGTCTGTTTCACCACGACTTAATCAAAATTTTGTTAACACACCATTTGAAAACCATAGGTGGCTGTTGGGATGGATTTTTAGTGAGGAATGGTTTTGTTTATACTGTAGACGGAACTAATTCGGGTGAATCACTGGTAAAAGAACATTAGGACAGTCTGAATAATAAGTCAGCCACAGAACCCCTAGATGAAGTAAGGTCCAGTCAATTCCCACATGAGCAATAGGTTGTAGGTTGTGAGTGGAGTGAACTTCCTGTGCCTAATTTGGATAATGGCCATAATGCCAATATGAAACCCTATGTCAACAAGTCTCGCAAACAATCAAAATAGAAGCATGCAGTGTTAGGGTTCCGAAATAAAAGAGTTGGTCAGTTAATTTCGAGGAAGTTGAGAAATAGAGTCAACCCTCATTTGAGCTTGATCAGCCCGATCGAGGTCAATGAGGTCTTAGATTCAGAAATTGAAGACTTCTTGTCTTTAGAAGATCCAAATTGTCATAAATCAGATCCTACTCAGTCATACGACTTTGTTAATAACCTTCCACCTTGTCTCAAGGATAAAGGTGAGTTCACTGGTATTAGGCTTGGTCAGGGGCACGTAACAGGTGGTATTAATACAACCAGTCTTGACTGTATGATCCATCAATAGATCGTCTCTCTCGTGCAGTGTGAGGTCTTCCTACATTGGGTTGAACGATACTATGTTGATATTCCTATCCTCCAAGCACAGATTAAAACACTCACAACTCACAATGAATTATTGACTAAATAAAATCGAGACCTCAGAGAAAACGAAGAAAGACAAGCTAAACATCTTAAGAATACAAGCAATATTGTGATTAAAAATGCAGATAGTGTTAATTCCATAATCAATTCCGAGCTATCTTGATCCATGTTTATTCATTGGTTGAAATGGTAAAATGGTCTTTCCTTATTATTACATTCGTGCTATCTTTTTCAATCAAATTGGTTTAAAATTGGATTTCTTTTGCCAATATAAGACTGGCTACAAAATCTCTCGATTCTGTAGCCAAGTCATTTTTATATAAAATTTAGTAATTAGTTGCTAATAAATTATATAACTTGTTCTTAATTCATTTTCAGGATATGGTATATCTTGATGTTGATTTTATGAGGTGGAACACGTTCGATTTAGATGATTAGTATCTCTTTCTTGTTTATCTTGTAAATAAGAAAAACTTTTATTAATTTTTGAAGATATAATTTGGTTATGAGTGGCTCTAGGCCGTCCACTTTTGTAATATTTTGATCTCATGGGATCTGTTCCTATCCTAAGAGATAGGAAGGTGAGATCTCAAGACACTTTAAATACTCTTCATTTTGTAAATGAAGGCATCATGGCCTGGAACCAATGATGGACGAATGACTTTCAAGACTTAATGGAACAACATACAACATTTTGGCTTTAGTCCTTTGTGAATGGTGTTTCATTAATGTTTTGTTTTATTTAATCTTGGTATATTAATATGTCGTGTAAATTTAAACTCAATGACATGTTATGTTTCAAGATATTCATGTTATAAATATCATTCATGATTTGTTGTTCTAGATATTGAGACTGTGATCATCTTTTCAATTTGAATATCATGATTTTTCCTTGATGTTTAGTTGAACAATGAAATGAATGTATTACACATGGATTTATCTGACTGTAATCATTTGCGATCATAAGATCACGGAATTAATAGGTGTTCCCTATTCTGTTTCTAAATCATGGTTGTCAATACATTCTTTGAATTTATTTAGAAAAGTTTCAGTATAAGTATATTGCAGATTTATCTCATAGGCATGGCAGCTAGATGCTCTTCATTTGTACAGAAGCATGGACACATTTAACGAATTAATTTCAGGTTAGCTTCGGTGTTTCTGATTTCTGTCATTTATGTATTAGTGAAACCAAAAAGTTTAGATCATATTTGACCATCTATACATATGTGTTTCATAACTTCAAGTTTTGTTAGATTTATAATTAGAAAATAGAAAATATTTGAATGTGCTTTCTTTATCTGCTTCTCAAAAACAATTATCTTTACACTAATTTTGTAAGTTTTTAGTAAAACTTGCAACTTGTAAATTATGTTCAGAAGATGATATTTTTTACGTTTTCTTTCTCTGCTCTAATACATTTATACATATAATTATATTAGAGTTTATGTATATACTATTATTTAACAATAGTTATGTAATCCTTTTCTTTATTTTGGGACCTTAGATTGGCCAACGAAGCCATTAAACCCGTCAGAACAAGTTACACCAAATGGCTTGGATTAATTGGACAACCCCGGACCAAACCTATTCTTCCAGTTGACGGCTTGTCAATTTTGTCTGTCAACAGGCTGGTGGGCCAACAAATTCTACTTCAGTGGCAATGAGTATTGGACTAAATATCATATGATGGAAATTTGGAGAGCCACATTACCAGCATGATTGTCCATTTTAGAGGGCCAGACCCGTCGAGTCAGTCGGACACACTATAGTAGGAGATTTGGGGAAGGACCACCAGATTCATGCAGCGATGAATAACTGCCAGGATGAGCACCATTATATTTTTCTAGAGACATCAGGTACCATTGCTGACCATACCTTTAGTATTTTTATAGATCTCGGTGCTACAAAGAGATTTATTTTTGGTGCAACACTAAAAATAATTAAAGTAAACACAGTCAAATAGGATGAGTTTAGCTACGTGGAAATGGGTTCAGAAGCTAAGCAAAAGGTTGGAGGAAAGGTTATGAAATGTATCCTCAACCTAGGATATTTTGTAACGAAGGCCAACCTCTACGCCATGATCTTAGGATCTTATGACATCATGATTGTAATGGACTGGTTGGAATCGCATAATGCAATACTCAACTATAAGACGAAACAATTGTGTTTGACCGATGACGAGGGACAAAGATGAGTGATTATAGGAAGAAACCAGGGAGTTTCCATAAGGTTCATCTCTTCCCTACAACTATAGAAGAGTATGCACAAGGGATGAAAGACATATGCAATCTTAGCACTTAACGACAAGGGTGTGGTGGAAGGACTAGAAAACCTTCTGGTAGCATGAGATTTTGTGGACGTATTCCAAGAACAATTACCAGGGTTTCTGCCCAAAAGGTAATTGGAATTTACCATCGACTTCAAAACTGAAACTGAACTAATAGCAAGAATTCCTAATCATAAGTCGACCCCTGAGTTGCAAGAGTTGAAAATGTAATGGATGTCATTGTTGGACCTAGGACTTATATGTCCAAGTGTGTGACCTTGGGGTGCACCTTTTATTTTCATACAAAAGAAGGATGGGTTGTGGAGACTCTGCACTGACTAATGTCAATTGAATAAGGAAACAATCTAGAACCAGTACACATTGAAAAGAATAGACGATTTTTTTGACCAAATGAAAGGCGTGATGGTGTTTTGGAAGATTGACTTGAAATCAGGATATCACCAGTTACAGATCAAGGAGGAATACATTCCTAAGATCACATTCAATATGAATTTTAGGCATTACGAGTTTATCGTTTTACCGTTTTGACTAACAAATGCCCCAGGGGTATTCATGAGCTTGATGAATGGGGTGCTCCACGAATACTTGGAAAATTTTATTCAAGTATCCATTGACGAAATATTGGTATATTCTCGAATGACAGAAGAACATGAAAAACATTTGCACTTGGTACTACAATGTTTACGAGAGAATAAATTATTCAGGAAACTGTCAAAATTCTCTTTTTATCAATTGAGGATTCATTATTTGGGGCATGCTATCTTCGACGAAGGCATCTCTATGGATCCAACAAAGTTATAGGGTATTGTGGAATGTCCCGCGGAGACGAATCTACCAGAAGTATGTAGCTTGATGGGTTTAGCTGGATATTATTGATGGTTCCTCAAAGGTTTTTTGAAGATAGCAAATCCGATCATGGAATTGTAGAAGAAAAACAAGACGTTTGTATGGATTTAGAAATGCACAGAAGCATTTCGAAGGATCAAGGAGTTGTTCACGATGGAATCGATACTAAAATTCCTCAACATGGACGAGTAATTCTTGGTATGCATAGACACATACAAGGAAGGCTTAAGCACAGTCTTTATGCAATATGATCGAGTGATCTCTTACATCTCTAGGAAACTAAGAAGGCATGAGGAGAACTATGTGACGCATAATTTGGAGTTATTGGCCATTGTGTATTCCCTGAGAGTGTGGAGACACTATGTGATTGGACATAAATTTTAACTAAAAAGAGACCACTATGGTATGTAGCACATTTTTACGCAAAGAGACTTGAATGTGCAAAAAAGGCATTGGTCAGAACTGCTTAGAGAGTACAATTTTTAGATTACCTACATAAAAGAAGCAATGAACAAAGTGGCAGATGAATTGACTAGGAGACCACGCATATTTTCGGTGATACCTCTTCAGATGAATCTTCATGAAAATATTCTAACTATACAATGTGACGATGACTTGTATAAATATGTTAAGGGAAATATCGGACAAGACACCATGTTGGTACCAAACTTTGAGGGATTTACTATGGACAACAATGGATCAATGAGGTATAATAACTGGATTTATGTAATGGCTAACAATGATTTGAGAATTTTGATCTTAAAAAAATCTCATAGAGCAGTGTACATGGATCATCCAAGAGTCATGGATATGAGTTCAGACCTTAAACCCCTATTCTTCTGGAAAGGAATGAAGGTGAACATAGTCAACTACATGGAAAAATGTCTAGAATTTGAGCAAGTAAAGGCTGAACATAGAGATTTAGTAGGAATACTACAGCCACACGCTATTTTGGAATCGAAATGGGAGGTCATTTCGATGGACTTCATTGTGGGATTGTCACTGACGGCAAGGAGGCACGACTCAAGTTTTGTGGTAGTTGACACTCTGATGAAGAATGCACATTTTATTCCTCTGTATATGACATATCAAGTGCCAGACATAGCTAGATTTTTTATTAGTGAGATTGTGAGATTGCATTGCGTGCCTAAAAGGATCATATCTGATAGAGGATCAATGTGTACAAGACAATTTTGGACTAGTTTCCAAGAGGCCTTGGGAACCCAACTTAACTTTAGTAAAACATATCACCCGAAGATAAACGGGAAGATAGAAAGAATGAACCAAATCTTGGAAGATACGTTGCATATGTATGTGATGGACCAACAAAAGCGTTGGGAAGAGTTATTTCCACTAGTGGAGTTTGCCTGCAACAATAGCTATCAAAGAACCATTAAGATGGTGCAATTTGAGTTTCTTTATGATTGACCATGTCAAATTCCTTTGAGCTGGGATAGAATTGAGGATAGGGTCCTGGTAGGACCAGAATCGATCCAAGAAATTCAAGAACAAATGAAAACGATAAGACAAAGGTTTAAAGAATCGCAAGATCGACAAAAGAGTTATGGCGATGCGCATCGCATTGACTATATTTATGAAGTTGGTAATCGAGGATTCCTAGGGGTGAAACCGCACAAGATTTCGATCAAGTTTGGAAGGAGTTCTAAACTCTCTCCTAGGTTTGTGGGGCATTTTAAAGTGGTGGAAAATAAAGGGCCCATGGCCTATCGACTAGCCTTGCCTAATTATTTGAGGCGTATGCATGATGTTTTTCATGTATTTGTTTTGAGACATTATGTTAGTGATTCTACACATGTGATTGACATGATTTCCTTGCAGGTGTCGGACAAGAATGCACTAATAGCAGAGACAATATGCATTATGGACCATCGCATTGGACAGATATGGCATCGAAGAGTCGATCCAATCAAGGTCCAATGGGATTATTAAAGTCCACAATCGGCTACCTGGGAGGACACATATGATATGCACCAACAATTTCATTTTTTATTTGATAGTTAGACATTTAGATCTTGTCATATTTTTTATTTACTGCATATAGATACTATGAAACTTTGGGATGAAGTTTAAATCAAGACAGGGTGTATGTAACATCCCACTCTTGCGTGAACATGATTTGACTTATTCTTTGAGGACACTTGCATGCAAGTGATCCAATTTTATTATATGGTTGTCTATTCTCTTATGGATTCTTATGATGATGTTGATGATTATGATGTTATGTTATTTGATATCTATGTATTGACAGATGTTATTGATGAGTTTCCCCTGAGTGTGAAAGACACTTCATAGGTTGAGGATGTCGATGGAATCAATGGACCTCCTTGGACTCCAGAACTAGTCATGGAGTGGATTGTATTGGTTTGGGTATTTTTATTCATGCATATGTGACATATGATCATGTATATTATGATATTGTTATAGATCATTGACATCATTTCATTGATGGATGCAGGTTCACAATTTCTTGCTAATCAAAATCACATAAGGAGTAAAGGGGCCATGGACAACAACCCGATATTGAGGTGGAGGTGTGGAATTATCCCTGCCACAACCTAATAGCACTCCCACCGTGGCTCAAATTGTAGGTTAACGATTACCTAATTCAAGAGATCCACGAAGTTGTGATGACAGACTGAGATAGTCTCTCACTAATATTCTAAGGGGCACACAATAAGGCATGGTACTTATTCCTTAGAGGCCCTTAGTCTCTCACAAGGTCGTCTGAATGAAGTATTGACTCCAAGGGTTGGAAAACTACCAAAACCAGTCAAAGGTGAGTGACACCCTTGGATAACATAATGTGTCTTGAAGGGAACATCGCCTAAATTAAAATTTGAATCAAATGCGAGTGGGACCCTTAGAACATGAAGTGTGTATTGCAGGGCATGTCACGGTATAAAAAAATAAGTCAATGAATCTAGGTGGCATAGAAAACTTGAGCGAATGTTAAACCTTAAAACCTTGATCACCCACCAAATTAATTAATTAACTAAAGAAAAAAATTATTAAGCATAATCCCTGAGGGTCTAGACATTTGCAAATAATGATATAATTAAGTCTAAGCTAAGTGAGTGAGAAGACTAAAAACTAAAAATTTTGAATTAAATGATGAGGGGATGAAATAAATCAAATTAAGAAAAAATGAAAATAAAAATAAATCCTAAGGAATGATTATTACACCTATTCAAGTAAATACTAAATTAGAATTTTAGTCCAGAAAGGAATAAAGCATAAATGTGTAAGCATACAAAGGTATCTAGTCTAGTCTAATTAAAGAACCTTCCTAAATTAAACACAACTAAGTTTTAGAAAGGCATGAGTCATTAAAAGGGAAATAGAGGGAATAAAGGGACAACTAGGAGTAATTTTAGGAGCACTTTTAGGATGGGTGAGGGAAATTGACATTTAATTAAATTAAATGGTGGATTTATTAGTGAAACTAAGGGAACAAGTGACAAGTGTATGGGGGAAATAACTCATTGCTCTATGATTTCCATGCTATCTCCATGAATTTCAGCTTAGATATGGTTTTTAAAATAGCTTAGGCATGTTAAATGATTTATCAATGTTGAAGTTATGGGTGCTATATAATAATGTGTGCACTATTTAATGTAACAATGTATTTAATGTCTTAATGTATTGAAATATATTTGAAGATGAGTTGTACCAAAATAGTTTGTAATTCATTGTATACAAGAACAATAGTTCTTAATATTGATGTTATCCAAGATTCTAGGGTTATGTTTAACTATATGTGTTGAAAAAGAAGTGAATATATATATATATATATATATATATATATATATATATATATATCATTATTGTATTATATTACTTAGGGAATAATTGTACTCTCTCATCTTTATGTGAATTGGTCATCATTTCCATCAAGATAGGTGTACTTGTATACAATGCTTCAATTTTTATAAAAGGTTTTGTCACTTGGTCTTGCCTTTATATTGTTCTATTTTAGTTAAATTTAGGGTTTCATCTTTGCAGATTACTATGTAATGATTGAAACCTTGTAACTTAGATCCCTTGAAAATTGAATTTAGTAACAAGAACATTTTTTATTAAAATATGATATGAATACAAGTGGCCATGGGTTAATGGTAAAGATGGTGTCTCCCAAGGGCCATTAAGGACTTTCCCCTTTAGGGTTGTTTCATGAATGTCTTCGGGAGTTTGTGATTTAGGAATGTTGTGAATGGACTCCTTGCACGCAGTGAAAATATGATGTAATAAATGATTGTTTAGATATTAGACTTCTTACGTGAATGAAATTTAATGTGACGGATCATTGCATTTATGTGATTGTAATCTTACGCCAAGAATAAAACTAATAATTTCTCTTTCGCCTTGGATTTTATGTGGTGTATGATGGGTTATGTGATTAGTTAGAATACTTGTGGGCTATGATATAAATGTTGATGTATGACTGATAAAGATGATGATTACCTTTGCGTCGTGATTAATTGATGATTAGGATTGATTGAATGATGTAGTTGATGTTGGACTTGATTGTTAGTGGGATGTAGACACCTCCTTGTTCCTCAGAACAATAGCCAACCCTGAAAACTTAAATGGTCAAAATCAATTGGATCCTAGGCTTGAGCGTTTCTTATGTGTCTTGGAGGTCCTAACCTTGCATGATAGGATTGGGTAGGTAGTCATTTTAATATTCATTATCTGGTTGATCATTTTTTATAAATTGTTTCAAGATGATTGTGATGTGCTAAGCGGGGACTCTATTTATGTTTATGTCTCATGATCCTTTTTGTTGATGCCTTGAATGTGTAGCTATTGATTTCAATGATGAGTAGTTGGTAATTATTTAACTTATGATGTCGTTGATTTTTGGTTTCTATGATTTATATTGTTGACATTAATTTCCCTATGCTAAAAAAAATAAAAAAATTATACCTTTAATGCTTCTCTTTCCTAGTTGTAACGGAGGGGTTGTTACATATGGTATCAAAGTGGGTTCAACCCCTCGACTTGGGATCATTATGCGTTCCACTATATTAGACACTTGATTAATAATATATCACTAATTAAATTAAATGGTGTGCCTACAAGTAATCATGGTTAGAGGAGATCATGGAGGCAGACAACATGGTGCTAGGGGAGGAGGCGCGACACCTCCAGTAGCACCCACGCCAGAGGGGTATAACCCTCAAGGAGAATAACAGGTCATTATACATGAGAATATTGTTGTGGGGGCTATGGTTGGTTTGATGAGGTCCTTTCAAAGAAAGTCTGAGGCCTTGATTAACCATCTATATAGATATGAGGCAAGGGGCCTATTGTTGATTAAGGTTGGTTGTCATTGATGTCAACCCTTGAAGAAAACCATGTAGCACAAAGGTTTGGGTAATGGACCCAATATTGTTTGATGTAAATATGACTCATGATTGTTTTTTCATATTTAATAAAAAGTAAATATGGATGAACTCCAAATGGGTCCCCTTATGGTGAAAGCCCTCATGGGAAGACTCTTTGTGGAGTAAGAGAACCCATGCTTAATTGTGGAATAATGAGATGAAGGACAATGAATTTTTTAGGGAAAATATCCTATACGGATAGTGCTTGTCATGCCATTTCCAATGGTATGTGGAACATAACATAACTCCTCACGGTTAGAGAGTTATGGCCATGAGAGGTTGGAGACCCCAAGTTTGGGTAATGGACCCAAGTTTGTTTGATGGGTAATGGTATGATTTATGATATATTTTTAGATAATACTATTCTATATGGATAGTACATGTCATGCCATTTCTGGTGGTATGTGGAACGTCACATAACTCCTCACTGTTTGAGAAGCCTGCAAAGGTCAAAGTAGTCAAAGTGGTTTAAGAGATTTTTAAAGGATAAATAATAAAGTGAAGTGATGAGTGTATTATAATTCAAATTGAATACAAAATAAATTATTTCAATAATAATTTTAATGGGGAAATTAGAAGTGGGTTAACCCTAAAATAAGGAAAGGTGAC
>ML861535.1:8758-24089 GCA_009831015.1 Picea engelmannii | reverse complement strand
AACCAGACGAAGATGAGGCCAAAGCAAAGTACAAAAAGAACCTAATTAAGGCAAAGAGAATCATTGTTGATTCTATCAAGGATCATTTGATCCCCCATGTCTCATCATTGACAACTCCCAAGCAATTGTTTGATGCCTTATCCTAATTGTATGAAGGCAAGAATATTAACTGGAAGATGACCTTGAGGACACAACACAAGAATGTGAAGATGCAAAGTTCAGAAACTATCCAAACATACTTCACAAGGGTGTCCCAAATCAAAGAACAACTTGAAGCCATTGGAGACACAATCGAAGAAGATGAGTTAGTAATGACTACATTGAATGGTCTCCCAAGATCTTGGGAATCATTTATTCAGGGTATATGTTCAAGAAAAAGGCTAACAAGGTTTAGCAGATTATGGGAGGATTGTACTCAAGAAGAAGCCAAATTGGCAGCAAGAGAAGAGAAACTAGGCGATGAAGAAAATCAAGCTCTAGCAGCTCATGCTAGAAATGGAAAGAGCAAGAAGGAAGCTCATTCACACAAGAAGCCTCATGGATTACAAAAGACACAAGTTCAAGAAGGATTTCTCAAATCACAGATGTTTCATCTGTCAAAAGATGGGACACATTGCCATAAACTGTTCCAACTCCGAAGGTCGGGCCAGAAAAGGAAAGTATAAAAGATATCATGCCCATGCCGCAGAAGATGATGAACCTGATCATGAGAAAACCAAAGAAGAAGACTCAAGTGAAGAATATGTATAGATATCAGCTCTTACAAGCACTGTCACTCATGGAAATGACACATGGCTTATTGATAGTGGTGCTTCTAAACACATCATTGGTTACAAGGAATCTTTCTCAGATCTAGTTCAAAAAGATTCACCTCACAAGGTGAAGCTTGGTGATGACTATCAATATCCCATTAAAGGAGTAGGAGAAGCATCTTACAAATTGGATTCCGGAAAACCTATGAAGATGAAGGATGTCTTGTATGTACCTAGTTTGAAGAAGAATCTCCTTTCTATCTTAGCTTTGGATGAGAAAGGATTCCGAGTTGCTTTCATTGATGGTGAAGTCCTCATGTGGCCAAGAGGAAAATCTATTGATGATGTTGTAGTGATTGGTGTCCAAGAAGAAGGCCTATACAAGTAAAGGGACACTCAGTTTCAGCATTAGTACACACTACAGTCACGCCAAGTGAACTATGGCATAGAAGATTTGCTCACATACATTACAAAGCCCTACCGATCGTGATCAAGATGGTAACAAGTTTACCAGAAATCCAAGTGGATCATGAAGGCATATGCAAAGGATGCACACAAGGCAAGCACGTGAAAAAACCATTTCCAAGCAGTGATAGCAAAGCCAAAGGAGTCTTGGACATTATACAATCAGACGTGTGTGGATCGATGACAGCCACTTCAGTTAGCGGGTATGTATACTATGTCTCTTTTATTAATGATTTCTCACGTAAAACTTGGATTTATTTTTTGAAAGCTAAAAGTGAAGTATTCAACAAGTTTAAAGAATTCAAGGCACTTGTTGAAAATCTTTCGAAAAAGAAGTTAAAGATATTAAGGTCAGATAATGGAGGAGAATTCACATCAGATTAATTCAAAGCATTTTGTAAGGAAGTTGGGATTAAGAGGGAGCTCTCTACTCCCTACAATCCTCGACAGAATGGTGTGGCAGAAAGAAAGAACCGTACAATCATGGAAGCAGTGAAGGACATGATTCATGATCAAGATTTACCGATGTATCTGTGGGCAGAAGCAGCCAAAACTGTTGTATATGTACGGAACATAAGTCTCCACCGTGTACTTGGGAACAAGACACTTGGAAGAGATGTTTACAAGTGAAAATCCAGAGGTCATCCACATGAGGATATTTGGTTGTCCAATATATCTACATATTCCCAAGGAGAAGAGATCGAAGTTGGACCCTTCACGAAAGAAGGGTATATTTGTTGGATACAGTGAGAGATCGAAGGCACACTGAGTTTATATCCCTGGTCACCGTAAGATTGAGACTAGCAAAGATGTCACCTTCGATGAGGATGCAGCCTTCAATAGATCAAGGCAGCAACGTACAGATGAGATTCATGATGAGGAGACTGAAGCTCCCAGAGTTACAGATACAGATGCAGGTGATGATGTTGTACTAGGAAGATCATTATATGGAAGAACCACATAAACCTGCATATTCATCCCGAGAGATGAATACTAAGAAGAGAAGACCAGCTTGGGCTTGAGAAATTATTCAAGATGCAAAGAATTATGGTGCTACAGATGGATCCTTTAAAGAAAGCAAGAGACCACGACCATATTCTAGTTACGTGGCATTGTTAAGTGACATTATTGATGTAGAGCCTACTAGTTATGAAGAGGTTGCAGAGAAGAAAGAATGGAAGGATGCCATGGTTGAAGAGTACCAATCCATTGTAAAGAATGATGTTTGGGATGTGGTTCCGAGACCGAAAGAGAAGACAGTTGTAAGTTCCAAATGGATTTACAAGACAAAGCATTCAACAGATGGAAGTATCGAGAAGTACAAGGCAAGGTTCGTGGCATGTGGCTTCTCCCAGAAAGAAGGAATAGATTATGAGGAGACTTTTGCTCTTGTGGCGAGATACACTTAGATTAGAGCTATACTTGCAATAGTTGCAACAATGAAGTGGAAGGTACACCAGATGGAAGTAAAGATAGCTTTTCTAAACGGTGTAATAGAAGAGGAAGTGTATGTGGAGCAGCCATAAGGTTTCGCGATACTTGACAGTCAAACACGTATGTAGATTGAACAAAGCCTTGTACGAATTGAAACAAGCACCCAGAGCATGGTAAGATAGAATTGACAGCTTCCTGATGAGCTTGGGCTTTACCAAGAGTAAAGCAGATTCCAACCTGTACTTCAAGGTTGTGGATGGTGGACCAGTGCTATTATTATTGTATGTGGATGACCTGTTCCTAACAAGAGACGAGAAGCTCATGACTGAAAGTAAGAGGAAGCTTGCTACTGAGTTCGAGATGAAAGATCTAGGTATGATGCATTACTTCTTAAGTCTGGAGGTATGGAAGAGACTAAGTGAGATTTTTCTTAATCAAGGAAAATATGTTGTTGAGATTCTGAAGAGATTCAGAATGATGGATTGTAAGGCCATGCCTACACCGATGGTGAAAAATCTGAAGTTATTGAGTGATATGTCTTCAGAGACTCTGGATGCCACCATGTATAGACAGATGATTGGTTCGTTGATGTACTTAACGAACACAAGGCCAAATATATGTTTTGCTATGAACACATTGAGTCAGTATATGGTGGAGCCAAGAAGTGTTCACTTGATTGCATCAAAACGTGTGATGAGGTAATTGAAGGGTACAATTGATTATGGACTCAGATATGCTTCAGATCGTGAGATAAGCCTGCAAGGCTTTACTGATTCAGATTGGGCTGGTAGTGTTGCAGACCAGAAGAGTACATCTGGATGTTGCTTCAGTATGGGATCAGCTATGATCTCATGGTTCAGCAAGAAGCAGACTAGTGTGGCGCTTAGTACGGCTGAGGCAGAGTATATAGCAGCTTGTTCTACTAGCAACGAAGCAATGTGGCTTCGAAAGATGCTTGCAGGATTGTTTGATCTCGAGTTAGAGGCGACTTGTATCGGGTGTGACAACCAGAGTTGTGTAAAGTTGACAAAGAACCCAATGTTCCATGACAAGTCCAAGCATATCAAGATCAGGTACCATTATATCAGAGATATGGTACAGAGGGGAGCAATGAAGCTCCAATATGTCGCTACAGATGAGCAGATAGCAAACATGTTGACCAAGCCTCTGTCAAGAGTGAAGTTTGTATACTTCAGAGACAAGTTTGGTGTGGTCCAGAAGGATGTCCCTAGTAAGAGGGAGTGATGAGTTACAGATGTGATTCCAAGGCAGCAGCATCAACATGTGGCAGCGGGTAGTCATTCATGGGCACGTTACGGCTACTCCAGTGAAACAGTTCGATACGTCGAATTACTGCTACTCCAGTGAAAAATTCTAGTACGTAGAGGGCTACTCCGGTGAAAAAGTTTGGTACGCCAAGTTATTAATACTCTAGTGAAAAAGTCTGGTATGCCAAGTTACTGCTACTCCAGTGAAAAAGTCTGGTACGTAGATTGCTACTCCAATGAAATAGTCTAGTACGCATGTTACTGACTATGGCACCAGTCAGCATGACCTCGCACAAGGTCAACAAATGCCATGCCTTCAGGGCTAGTTAGTTCCCCGGCTTTTCACACTGGTGGGCCAACCTATGTGGTTGGAGGTGTTTCCTAGCCTTGAGCTAGATGGGTAGTGTGCGCGCACTACATCGCCTAATCCTTGTGATTAGATGCCTGGTCATTGTGCACTAGTTGCCCGGTGTGCCAACCAGAGGTTACTAGTTCTTTACAAACTAGATGCCAGATTCTATGTGAGCTGGCGAGTTAAAGCCCCGTGGTGACATAAAGCCCGGATGGATGATGAGACCCTGGACGCTCACGTAGTTACAAAACTTCTTCAATATAGATTCGTGGAAATTCATCAAGTCGATGGTCAAGTGTACAAAAGAGCAGAAGCAATCGTGATGATCGTGCCACAAAAATACCTTCCTTGCTAAGAGGGAGTGTTGAAGTTTGAGTAGCTTCGGAAGATATTCTTATTGTATTCATATTGTATTAGACCAAGACAAAACCCTAAAAGAACACTATTATATTATTTGTTAAGTCGACCCTATTGTGCCTTTGTAAAAGTCGGCCCTATTGTGCCTTGACAAAGTCAATTGTAAATTAAAAGGGGGTAAAGTGTAGAGGTCGGCCTTGACCTAATTCTGGGTGGCTCAACCTATATTTATGAGAGGCTAGGCGCCTCACTTGGAGAACACACACAACAAGCTCTCTCACACAAGAAGTGTGCAAGTCTGAGGAGGAGACGCAGCTACAGAGGAAGGGTGTTCTGGTTAAGGGTTTTGGTTATCTGTTGGAGGACTATCTTGGTCTAGTGGTGCGCTACCCTTTCTGGTTAGGGTTTCTGGTTTATCTTCTATTTTGGTGAGATCTCTCTTGAGAGAAACATTGTACTTGTTGAAGAATCTATATTGAAAAAGCTTTGTTGGGTTTTCTTCCCCACGAGGGTTTCCTAGGATAAATCTTGTGTATACTGTGGATGTATTTCTTTCAGTGATCCTTATGCATGCAGTTATTGTTTTAATAGTGTAAAGTTAAAGAATACTGAACACACTTAATTGCTTAAGAGAAAATTTAAAATAGACTCATATATAGCAGGACGTTTCCATAAACAAGGTTGACCCAAAAGAACACCACAAACTTCAAGAGGGGCAACATCACACAATACTTCATCTTTGAAGGGCTTGATATCGTAGGGCAAGCGGCACTGTTTGCTGATGCGGAGACCGCTCCCTTGGCGGAGCCATCCGATGGTGTATGGTTGTGGGTGTGGTGTTGTCAACAAAGCCAACCACTTGACGACCTTCGTTGACACAAGGTTCTTCTGGCTACCGCTGTCAACGATGAAGTGCAACGGAGTACCCTTCACCCACATTTGTGAATGAAAGAGGCATTGGGTTTTGCGTCAATGACTCGTCTCCCTTTTTCTGGTTCTGACTTAGAGTCGGAACCCACATCTGATTCAGAGGCTTTCACCTCGGCCACCAATGACTGCTTTGAGCGACATTCAGCAATGTTATGCCAGGGGCTCTTATGGAACTCGCACCACTTCCCAATGTCTTTCTTTGTCTTCCCATTGTCCTTCTTTGTTTGCGGCTTAGAATGGTTGTCCTGAGGCCTTCCATCCTTGCTCTATCCTTTGTTCTACGAGTTGGCGCTGCCTTTTCCCTGCTTCCGCTGTGAGGGGTTCGCAGACCCAAACTACCGCATCTTTTGTTTAAGATTCTGCTCAATTTTGACAGCATATCGATAGGCCATGCCCAAGGACGAGATGTCCAGAAACTTTGTTTATGTCTGGATGTATCTATGCAGACAGTTGCGGTACTTGAGCACTAGATGTCGCTCAAAGTCTTTGATACTCAGCTTGGTGCGCAAGGTATAGAAGACATTGGTGAACTCTGGCATTATTTGGTCCCTTTCCTACCGCATGAAAATTTGGTAATGGCTCAAAACCGCATGAAACAACAAACAGATCAAAGTCGTTTTGAACGTCAATTTGCTTAAGGGGATCAGGTGTTTCTCCATCTCCAACCGTACAAGCAGACTTCACTCAAAACCTAGCAGTGTCAGAAACTTGCACCAAAATTTTATGGTCCTTAAACTATTCTCAAACACATGGGGCTAGTGGCCTATTAGCGAGCTTTGCCTAGTCACTCCAAGCTACATCTTGTTTTTCATGTCCCATGCCTGAAGAAAGTGATTAGCAACAAATGTCACACCCAAACCAGCCTACCAGAGTTGGATGAAGAAAGTTCCATTTGGTTGCAACCACAAGCTGTATTGGACCAGTGAGAGCGTCGTCTCCATCAGTGCACCATCCAGGAAGTTTTGGTTCACTGGAAGGATACTCCACCAGAAGATGTCACCTGGGAACCGCAATAGTTTCCTCATCTTAAGCCTTGAGGACAAGGCTCTTTTTCAAGGGGGAGGGCATATTAGGGACCTAACCCCTCACGTAGATAGAATAATATATTTTCCATGTAATAAGGGTCAACATTAGTTAATAAGACCTAAATATGTTTTCCATGTAATAAAGGTCAACATTAGTTAGTAAAGCCTATTTAATAAATGTGAACAAACAAGTAAATGTAAGAAGACCTAATAGAAGCTTCCGCTTCTAGAAAAATCTTCCTCTAGAATGTTCTTTAGAAGATAAAATTAGTATAAATAAGAGTAGGAGGCATGAGAAAGCGTGTCTTGAGAATTATTGTAATAGAACTCTGCTCTGCTGGAGGTTGCCCCCTCGAAGAGGCAAGTGACCATTGCTTTCTTTGAATAAAGGTACTATTTATGGTATTGTTCTTCTAAATATTTTGCTGTTGCATTGATATCTGCTGAATATTCCTGTTTCTGCAAATTATATTACATCTGGTACCTTACAGTATGCCTTAGCCTGCATGCAAAACTGTGAGTTGATTTGCTGTTTGAACTTTGAGCATGCTTTTCTTGGTAAAAAACTATCGCTTTTAGCAATCCTGTAGCTGATGCTTTCTCCAGGGAATCACCTTGAAGCCTTTGTTGACTTGTAGCCTAATTTCCAGCGCTGCATTAGCTGAGGTGTCCACCACAGATTGCATGGAATAGCTGCTGCTACAGTCACCTTCCAAATAAAACACCCCCTACTGTAGCACCTTCAATCAAAACACCCCTGTTTCCCTTCAGAAATCGCTTTATCCCGGCTGACTAAACACCTTCAATGTTAGAAACAGCTCATAAACTCCCACTTCCAGCACTATCTATGTGTGATATGCTTGGAAAACTTCACCCGTGCACTATCATTGTCTGGAAACTGGCTGGTTATGACATGTGAGGTCGAACTGTTAAGGTAAAATCGCTGCCAAATAGAGAAGGTAAAGTGCTGTTGATATTTTAACACTCACAAAGTAAACCACTTGCTGTATGCCACCTATAATAAGCTGTAGGACCCCTTCATTATTGCTGTTTTATTGTGATTTCTTTCCTCCTTTTCCATCGAACTTCTCCTTCAAGTAATGAACCTTTGAAACTGGCAGCTTTTCTTTATATGCAGATAACAGTTGGTTTGCTAAAGCAACCTCGTGTCTTCGAGGGATCAAATCGAATAGGCTTTGTTGTCTCAGCTATTTTGATAAAGGCAGCTTTCACACTTTTCTTGCCTTATGACTTTAGTAGAAAAGTCTTGCTTTAAAAGGCTTTTCAGGCTGGCTTTTATCTTGACAGTTTTGACAAGGCTGCCAACTCTCATTAAAGTAATTCAACCCCCTCTCTCTTTGGCAATATGGCAAAGTGGGTCAATTTAAAATTTCAAAAACGTCAACCATTAAATGACTCATGATCTCAAGGCTAACTATATGAGAACTTATCTATAGATATCTCCTTAAACAATGCCATGTGTCACCACGTGATCAATCCACCTGCTTAGCACTTCTCTTAACTCCTCATTCTTCACCAACCTGAACCTTGAACCACCTCACTATCGCATGCTCAGAAATATGACAATACTTGCAGCTGCCATACACAGAAACTACTAATTATAGACATGCCCGACATGCCCAAAAAGCAGTCTTTTCTGGAAAAGAAAAAGGAAACGATTGATCGCGACTAGATGGAGCATTGGCCTATCCTTGACAAAAAGCAAGAAGCAAAAAGCAAAAAAGTGAGTAAAAGCGATCATCTCGCATGCAAGCGAAAGCAGTCTCATTGGCCTCGCTTTTTTACAAGGATCAAGAATATGTAGCCATCTTTGTCGTGCAGACCCCGGATCTCTAGAAACTGGAAAAAAACAAATTGCTAAAAATAGCAGTTTTTTGGAATCTAATGAAACTAAGTCAAGACGGAGCCCTAATCAATGCCAATGCCTAGATGCATCTAAAATGAGACCAGTGTGATGGAATCTTGTTGGATCTTAACCCTCCAGTTGCAAAAGTACTACTCAGGATTAACAATCCCACATTCTTCTTGCTAGTTCTCACTGATACAAAAAATAGCCATTTTCAAATTTGAAATGGCTTCTTACAATGACCTTGAATTTAACTTCAACCACCTTCAAACTATGAGTTTTCTTGTTAGAGGTGCCTTCAAAAGTAAGTTTGTTACTTCATCTTGAAGAGGACACAAGCCCATCAAGCTTATTCCAAAGAGTTCAGCTAGGGATACTATTGTGCACTGGAGACTAATTACTCTTCTAAATGTTTCCTACAAAATTCTTGCCAAAGTTCTAGCTCTCCACATTTGGAAAATCATTTCTAAGATGGTAGGCAAAAACAGACAGGGTTTATCCAAGGGAGGTTCATTTTGGATATGATGATCTTGGTATGGGAGGCCATGTAAGGGGCCAGGGTGTTTGAACAACACTCATTCTTTCTCAAATTGATTTTGACAAAGCTTATGGCAAGATTCACTGGTCATTTATTACAAATATGCTTCTCTAACTTAGCTTTGGATCCAAGTGTGTCCATGGTGAATACCCTTTTTTCATAGGCTTTTCCATTCGTCTCAATGAATGGCTCCCTCTCTAACAGGATTTTGATATACCACTTTATTTGACAATGGATGCCCCTTAGCCCCCTACTTGTATGTGTTCATTGTTGATACCTTAGGCTATTTTTTGGAGCCTACTTGAATCCTAGGGCAAATTAGAGGATTCTATCTTTTGGGAGGGTCCAAGATATGAACAATCACTTTCCAGATGATTCTATGACATTGGTCCGAGTTGAAGATGCTTCAGTTGAGTTGGTAATAGAGTGCCTTATTGTCTTTCATGATGCTTCTGGGGCAGTTGTGAGTAATCGAAAAACAGATTTTGGGTTGTTGGGGTTGGATGATCCCCAAGTTTGGATCCCTCATGGGCAGAACATTATTTAGATAGGGGTGATTATTCCTTCTTTGGGGAACCCTTTGGTATAGGTCTCTATTTGGCTGCCATGTGGAACTGGTGCATGTAGAAGTTGTAGACGAAGCTTCACGACTGACAATTTAAGAACTTCCTTTAGCAGGTGAGATGAAAATTATTTCCAAAATTCTTCTGGCCACATATTTATTATGTTTCTTGTTGGTTGCAGAGTCAAGCGTGTTCAACAGGTTGGAAAAGCTTTTGCAGACATTCTTGTTCTCCAAATATGGTGGAGACTAGACCCTACCTTTAGTCCCTTGAGATATTTGCATTTTTCCCAAGGAGGAGAACAATTAGGCTTGATTGATGTGGCGGCTAAGGGCAAAGTAACAAAATGGGTTGTGAGGTTCTTGGAAGGTGTTACCCCTCATATAGAATGAGGTATTTTATCCCTAAGTTGTGCATGGAGTATTGTGGCTTTTTGCCATATCTTATTATCAGATGCATAGATATCAACGATTATCTGTTTACATTTTCTTTACACTAGACTAACAGATGGAGGATTATTTGTTAGAGCTTCAAGGTTTAATGGGGAGCATTATTGTTTATGCACACACTTTCCTCGACACTTTCCTTGTGACTCTGTTGACCACCTTTGGTGGGTACATAGGTGTCTTTAGGAGAGTAGTTCTTTTGCACACTTGTTTGCATATGGTTATTGCCCCTAGAGCACATCACCATGGTGATTGTCTCCATGGTTTATTATTGATATACCTTGGTTAGATGATGTGCATTATCTTCATCAATGGCTTATCTGTCATGGTACTTGGTTACTCTAATGGAACGTTCTAGTCATACACATTATTATGGTGATCTAGCCTTCCAAAGGCTATATTTGTGTATGTCGATGATGTATTTGCTTGGTGATGGAACACCCTGGATGATATTAACAGCTTGACAATGATGTACCCCAGTAGTCAGAGAGAGAGAACACCCCTGCCTAACCCCAATAGTAACCCTAATGAAGTCCAAGAGGCTATGAGCTGTGCAAAGACAACCAAGAACTAACTCATGGAGTCTTATGATGGCAGCCGAACAGGTTTCCAAAATGCCAATGTCGGGCAAACTTCTGAAACAAGGCCTCACAAAACCATCATTTGGTTATTGATATTTTCTACACATTGTAACTAACCTGTTTTGTGGATCCTAAGCAATGCAATCTAAACATTGTACCTAACTGCCAGCTGACTAGAATTCCTCACTCCTTCATTGTTTACATTCAGAATACAGATCTAAGCTGCAGTTTCTCGAGTTATACACCCACCTTGTTGTCCTTTCGCTTAACAAGTATATTAACAAGATATTGGAATGAAAAACTATTTATAGTGAGTACCTTGCCGGGGACCCCGGTTAAAGACCATGAGGTTCGGTCTTCTACTTAAGAATACATATACATGTGTAAAAGGTTTCGAGTTCTTGAATTGGAATGCTATAACAAGTAATTTCATACACCGTAACAAACCCTAATTTCATTTGCAGCACGTTTAAAACAAATAAAATATAAGTTACCTGTTGCCAAACTTCGGCCGTCTGATGTGAAACAAAGCCATGTGACTGCATCACCGTGTCCCTTCAGTGTATTCAGATCCAGAGGGTGGTGACGTCGCCCCTGCGCTTGCCACGTGTACAATCAATGATAAGCAGAGCCCTAAATCATATAAGCATTGACGTTCTAAATTTATTTACTTAAAAGTTCGGGCTTGTTTAAAGTTCACCTTGTCAGCAGCAGAAACATGAGACTTGGAGTGAGAATGAGATTTGTTCTTAGCGTGGGTTGAAGGCTTGGAAGCTCTGTCGTTATTGGTGATCTCTGGAGGCAATTGAGCCACCGCCGTCTTCACTTCGTTGCGTTTTCTTCTCAGATAGAAAGCGAAGAACAATGCTACCGATAACCCACCAATAAGACCCGAAAGTAAAATGCCCACCGGTGGAGATGCTAGTATTTCCATTGAAGAAGAAGCCATTGCCAATAAGATCAATGCTCGCGCCAAAGACTGATCTTTCCTGATGGATTGTTTGTTCGATCGATTGATTCCAGGGTTTTGCAGAAACTAACGACTGAGTACTTTAGGCAACCAGAGCTATACGCTTTTTTTTACTTCAATTCAATCCAAATTAAAGAACGCAGATGCTCCTCTGTCTTCCTTCCTCGTCTACTTTGCTCGTCCTATGAGGAGATCAAATTCTCACGCTAAGTAAATTATGGTCATATTTAAGCGGTGGCATGGGGGCTCTCACCTACATAGTAACTACTAAGCCGATTTGCAAGTACATACCCGTCCAGTCTGTGGAGGTGAAATCAACTTTGAACAAAAATAAGTTGGCCAATGAAAATACTTGCTTGTTTGGCCTTTCTTTTCATCTCTTTCTTTATAGAATCTCTATTTTTGTTTTCCTGTATGCGTGAACAATAAATTCTAATATATTATGAATAATATTTTGAAAATATTTATATGATGATAAAATTTTGTGTGATATCCTATTTCTTTGATATTAGTAACATCAAAATCTAAGTTTATGTGAATTTGTGTTTTTAAACATATTCAATATACATTTATAAACACATACTTAAGGATCACTTTTATTCTTGTGTGATATCCTATTTTAAGTTTATGTGAATTTGTGTTATTAAACATATTCAATATACATTTATAAACACATATTCAAAGAGTTAATGTATCACTCTCATTCCATCTAAATCTAAGTTGTAGAATGCACTTTATTTTTCTTAAAGTAATACTATATAAATAGGATATCACACAAGTCTAAAGTCTACGTAGGTGTACATACTCTACCCCCCTTCTAGATTTGAACATGTGACCTCCTAGGAGAAAACACATGTTCTTAACCATTAGGCCCACTCAAGTTGTACATAGACAACATTGTTAAAGTGGGTACACAAAAAATAAATGAATAGGTTTTTATCTTTCACCCCCACCCCTCTCATGGTGAAGGTGGTTTTAAGAGTGCCTTCGGTTGTTGGGACTATTGTGAGGAAAAGTATGAGCACGTGAACCACAACAATTAGAAATACATGTGTTGGATGTATGGTGTATCTTTTGCAATAAGACTTAGTCACAACTTGGCATGGGTTTGGGGAGGACCCATCCCCCTCAGCTGGTGAGCATGGACAGCCAACAAACCTCCCATCCAGAGATTTGAGGGTAGAGCCCCCAAGGAAAAAACAAATTGGGTCACTATGTATTAATTCAACCAATGGTTTCGGCCCATTGTAAAGTATTTTTTATTAAGGAATTTGGTTTGTAATCTAATCTAGGTTAACATATTAGGGTTTTGGATGTTGCAGAATACCTAAATATTGTATTGTGAATAGTGAAGTTAATACAATAAGATAGAAAGAGGTACAACTCTCAATTAAGTTGGGTTTTTCTATTAAGTGTTTCTAGGGTAAAACTTCATGGACTCTTTGTGTGTGTGTCATTGCTATTCTTATGTTTTAGATTCAGATAGTATTGTTTTTTTGCACATGTCTATCAAACTCTTCATTTGGTATCAAAGGTATATTATCGATTTTAGGAGGACGCCTTTATTGCTAGAGTTTAGCTCGTTCTGTGGAGAGCAAGGATATCATGGGTTTGCGATAACTGTGTTCTTGAGTGGGAGCTTTGCGCAACGAATCTTTTGTAAAGAAAAATGGTGAGTAGCTCGAGAATAGAAATATAGAAGTTTAATGAGCAGTGCTTCGAGTTATGGAAGTTAAAGATGGAAGATTTTCTTGTAGATAGAGAATAGTGGGTTGATGTGGATCTAAGTACAAAAACATACAGGTATGTCAAAAGAAGATTGGGAAAATCTTGAAAAAAGGGCACGAAGTACAATTCAACTTTGCCTTTCAAATTCAATGTTGTTGAATGTCTAGAGAAGACAACACAAATAAGTTGTGGGATAAGTTAGGGAATTTGTATCAGTGAAATTCATTGGTAAACAACATCTTTCTTCAAAAGAATTTGCATCATCTTAGGATGGATGAAGGCGACTCCATGACAAAGCATCTAAATTTCTTTAATACTTTGGCAAATCAACTTGTCTTTAAGAGGCTTCCATAGTCCCATGTATGAGATATTCTTATCTAGATTAACTTCATAGAGTGATTCATTAATCTCTTACCCATGTCGATGAGCATTAGTCACAACTGACCAATTTCTCGAGATTTTGAAAAGTCCACTTAGCACTCATTGCATCGGGTGATGCTCATGGAGGTGAAGAAGTGGGATTGAAACTAGTGGCCTATTCGGGAGGTCACCCATCCCAAGATTCCTCTGGCTCAAGCGTGCTTAACTGTGGATTTTTCCCCACATTCAAGCCCACTTAGCTTGCTACCCCATTTGCAAAACCTTAGCAAGTATTGTGCCTAATGAACTATTCAATTAAATCTCCCTTGATTATTTTTATTTAAACATTGAGGGGCTTTTGCACTCCAACAAATGAGATATTATCATGGGATTATCTACATAGAGTAAGTCATTAATCTATGACCCATGTTCATGAGTATTAGTTGCAACTAACCAATTTCTCATGATTTTGAATAGTCCACTTAGCACTCATTGCATCGGTGATGCTCGCAAGAGTGAAGAAGTGGGATTGAAACTAGTGAAATGAATCACATAGCATCAATCATCACTTATGAGGCTTGCACCTGGTAACCAATAAATTCCTAGGAGGTCACCCATCCCAAGACTCCTCTGGCTCAAGCATGCTTAACTGTAGAGTTTTCCCAACAAACAAGCCCACTTAGCTTGCTAACCCATTTGCAAAACCTTAGCAAGTATCGTTCCTTATGAACTATTCAATTGGAGCTCCCTTGAATATCTTTATTTAAGCACTGAGGGGCTTTCGCGTTCCAACACATGAGATATTATTATCGAGATTATCTTCACAGAGTAAATCATTAATCTATGACCCATGTCCATGAGTATTAGTCGCAATTAACCAAATTCTCATGATTTTGAATAGTCCACTTAACACGCATTACATTGTGTGATGCTCAAATGGGTAAAGAAGTGGGATTGAAACTAGTAAAATGGATCACATAGCATCAATCATCACTTTCAGGGCTTGCACCTGGTAACTAGGACTTCCCGAGAGGTCACCCATCCTAAGACTCCTCTAGCTCAAGCRCACTTAACTGTGGATTTTTCCCCACAATCAAGTCCACTTAGCTAGCTACCCCATTTGCAAAACCTTAGCAACTATTGTGCCTTATGAACTATTCAATTACAACTCCCTTGACTCGTTTTATTTAAGCATTAAGGGGCTTTCGCAGTCCAACATATGAGATATTATTATCGGGATTATCTTTATAGAGTAAGTCATCAATCTATGACCCACGTCCATGAGTATTAATCACAATGGACCAATTTCTCATGATTTTGAATAGTCTACTTAGCACTCATTGCATCGAGTGATGTTCACAATGGTGAAGAAGTGGGATTGAAACTAGCAAAATGAATCACATAGTTGTTGGATTACTGAGGGGGGGGTGAATCAGTAATAGCGTAATTATAATCATTTTTCTTCAAATGTTATATCAATGTAGAATTATTATCCAATAATGAGCAGTAAGAAATAAACAATCACACACATACACAGTACACCAGTGTTTTCCGTGGAAACTCAAATCGGGAGAAAACCACAGAATGTTTTTTCTTATATGTCTTGAAGAATTACATTCATTGGAAGCACCAACTTCCTTTGTTTTCCAGCTGCAACTGGAAGGAGGCTCCAACCCCCTAGTTTCTCAGGCTACA
>WSFP011413823.1:0-24091 GCA_009831015.1 Picea engelmannii | reverse complement strand
GGTAATTTTCTACACTTGCCAAAGTGAGTTTAAATGAAAAGGGAAAGAGGGAAATTTAAAAGAATTAGGAAAGTAGGAAAAACCAAGAAACATAAAAAGAAAGGGAAACGTAAGGGAAAACCAGAAAGACTAACTAGGTAAGGTATGTAGCATTTAAGAACTTTCTAAATTAAACTCAACTAGTAAATTAGTAAGGGGGAAGGTCATTAATTGGTGTAAGGGAATATGGGGACACCTAGGAGCAATTCTAGGAATGGTTTTAGGTGGATGAGGGAAATAGGAGTAATTAATTAATTAATGAAATTAATTTATGGTGCAATGAAGGGGATGGGTGACACATATACAGGGATGATTTTTATGAATTAAATTATTGAACGTTAAATTAAATGGGATTTAGGGAAAGTAAATGACCTAGAAACTCTATATAAAGGAGGGAGGAGGAAGATGATGGATCTCTTATGTTATGCATAACGCTACGCTACAGAATTTCAGACTTGACTGACTTAGCTTGTGGGACTTGGGATACCCAACTTGATGAGGAGTGGTAGCTCGGCCTTGCGAGGCGAGATGGGAGCTAGTTGATCTCTGGTTTAGTGTGCATGGCCCATTTTCATCTCGGGGGGGAAAGGGGGAAGAAGAGTACCCCTAGCATTGGCTGGGAGGTACCAGTGAAGTCTCATCAGTCGACAAGCGGGATCTGCACGGAGTGCATGGGACAACAACTTAGAGTGGACGACTTGGGATACAATACGCTTACTCTTATTCTGCATGGTAGATTATTATTGACTTTACGCTTTCAATTCTGTACTTTTAATTGTGTAAAGAAGGTGTTGACTTAGCATTTTAAATGAGAACTAAATTTTCCCCATAGCCTTAAGCTCGTTGATTGACTTGATTCCCTTGGATTTTGATCCTTGATGTTGTGATTGTCCTGTTGGTTTTAATTGATTTTATGAAGAGTTTATGCCTGGTCTTCGTCCTCATCCCTAGTTCATCAGTCCACACCTGAGCTGTCGGCCAGGAGCCAAATCAACGATCGTCACTTTGGTGCACAACGAACTATAGATTCTAATGCCTTGCTTTTATGTGCATGGATGATGTGTGAAGGATGTTTTCCCAGCTGTCTACCCTTGTGGATTGTTCCTGGTTGATTGAATGTCTTGCACCTTCTTACGATTGAAAACCTCTGTGTATCATTCCTCTTCATTCTCTGCGATTCAATGAAAACTTTTCTTTTTATTTTGACAGCATTTTATTCCCACTTGAATTTCAACATTGATTTATATTGGGACCACATTTTCTTTAACTCTGCATTTTACCATTTACCGATCACATTTTACAAACCAGTTGACCACGATTTACCCTTGTACAGTCAGTGAGTTACCCTCTTATTGGACTGCAACCTGCCATGCTTTAGACTACACATTTATTTCATTATGATACCATTATCAGTTCTTATTCTTTTCTTCATTATGAGTTGATTGTGCATCTACATATTATTTTTATGGTAGCGTAATTACTATTTGAAGGGTAGTAATTATCCCATGCCTTGGTGGCGTTTCTTTATGTAATGGGAAGTTTTATTTGAAAATGATTTTCCACACAGTCATTTCTCGTTTGTAGCCAACGATTTCCTAAACACTAGATAGTGATTTCTCATACCTTAAGACAACAATTCCACATGCTTAAAAG
This sequence comes from Picea engelmannii, assembly GCA_009831015.1. Taxonomy (NCBI): domain Eukaryota; kingdom Viridiplantae; phylum Streptophyta; class Pinopsida; order Pinales; family Pinaceae; genus Picea; species Picea engelmannii. The sequence continues at coordinate 22,399 of WSFP011413823.1, read as the reverse complement.
ACAACGAAACTGCATGCTCATGACGACGATTTTACTTTTTTCTATGACTGTGATTTTTAAATTCGTAATTATCTGACAGTTAGGATATGGTTTGTATGGAAACAACCTTTATTTATTATATGACAGAGATTTAAATCTATCAATGATTTTAAAGACAGAGAGTAGAGATCTCGTACATCTAGACCAGAAGATCTTATTTTATGTATTCTGTCAACAATATTTGGGCATTTCTTATGCTGAGATTTAGTAAATTTTTAGACAACGAATATGTATTGCAGATACCATGATTTCATATTTTAATACATAATGATTTCACTCAATTTACCATGATTTCAGTTTTACATAGTCAGGGTGCATTCGCCTTGATTACTCAACAATGTCTACACAACGTTTACAATAAATGATTGTCGATTAATAACATGTTGTTGACAACCATTATTGTTTAGGTAGAAATGCTTATGGGACAACGTTTTTAAGTGACAACGAATTCATCTACATGGGAATGACAGTGTTTTGTTTAGGAAACGATTCGGTATAATAATTATGGCTCTACTCTAGTTGTATCATGTTTAAAAAAAAAGAGAGATTTACTGTTAAACGCCTTTTCCTCACGCTTGGTCATGTACCCTATGGCTCTCACCTTGCTGTGTAAGGTTGTATCTACTCAAGATTAACTAGCAGGTTAAATTCGATTTTGTTTTAATTAATTTTTTTAGTTTACGATTAAGAATAGAATAACTGGGGCTATGATTTCTGTGAGTCTGTAATTGCGGGGCTTCTCGGGCCTCTCTTCATCTACATCCTTGAAGAAATGTTTCCTTGCAAGCATTGTCATCCTTGATTCTTGCATTCAAACTGGAATGTACCAATTCTCTAGATTTTCTAAGAAGAATTCAAAAACTTAAAAATCTATTCTCAATCTTCAGGTAGACGTTATAGAGGTGAGGTTATTTATTAAAAGGGATTAAGTGAAACTGGTGAGTGCAAAATCTGCCTAATTATTATAATCTTAAAATTGTTAAAAAAGGCAATGTAAAAGAAGTAACTATAACCTCATCAAGGCAAGAGTTCCTAAGAGTCTTTGTTAATGAGGAAAATTAGGATACTTAAGAGAAGTTTGGATTTATGTTTTAATAATAACGATTCAAGAAGTTTCACTAATTTCCATGAGAATTCACTTATATCATTGTATGCATTAATCTTCCCAATAGTTCACCTTGTTACAAACAAATTTCATTATAGTCAAACACCAAAAACACCCATCCAATAGAGTTGTTAGTATTGAGTCATTCAATGTCCTATGGTGTAGGCAGCCATTAAGGCTAGGTGTAAGGAAACATAATTTTACATAGCGTGGACATTAATAATTGACGAGCGAATAAATTAATTTTAGATTAAAGAATAAAGACACCAAATTGAACCAATAGTGCTATTGTATTTTGGCAAATGAAAATCAAACCTTCGTTTTTTACTAAAAGGAAAATAGTTGCCATTGAACCAAAACTTTTAACAGAACCAAAATGCTCCCTGATTCGTGTTAGCTAATGTTGATAAAACATAAAAGAAGGGGGGGGGGGAATAAAATTAAGAATTGCACTTGATATGCGTTGCATGTGGTTGTAACATTTGGGGTGTCACAAAAGAACTTATTGTGTTGTTTGATTGTCATAGTCGTCTTGTTGACCTGTTTCTTGGGGGCATAGGTGTAGTCTTCCTGTCAGTTATCACAACTCTTAGCACATTGGTTTTATCTTGAGTCCCTGGTCCAGATAGGTTATGTTGCACTAGGATTTATTGTCGCACCTATCACCTGGGGATGGAATGATTCTTGATGAGGGTATCATGGTGTGCCTTATTGGATAGAGGCAAAAGATCACTTGGCCAGAGTTGGTGCTTCCCATGGTGGGTTTGTTGATCATTGTAAGTTCATGTTGGAACTTAGGTTATGACGCCTTCATGCATTGGGTTGCATGCCATAAAGGTTCTAGTTACTGGTCATTGAGGTTGTTGTGTTGGGTTGGGATGTTGTCCTTAGGCTTGTAGGCATTGTCGTGTTTGTGTCGAGTGAGTAGTCATTCCTTCCTTGATTCATGTGTGTTTCTCCTGGTTGCTCTTGTACAAATATGTGGATTCGTAGTTTTCTGCTGCCTGTTTAGCGGGCGTGGTGCCCATCGTCGGATGTGTTGTTAGCTGTAATCGTTGTTGTCATCCCGTTTAAAAAAAAATTAAAAAAATCACTTTTCTTTGCTTGTTGTCGTAATGGCAGGGGTCATTACATATTGTATCAGAGCGATTTCAACCCTGCGACTGTGGATCGCCAGTCTTTCCACTACAATAAACCCCTGAGTATTAACCATTGTGTTAATTAAAAACCTTAATGTGTCCATGTGGTGTTCTCAATTAGAGGATGTCTCAGAGGTTCGCAATGTGGTGTCGTGGAATGAGGTACGATGCCTCCAGAATTTCCTGCACCCTTGGAGTCGAACCCCCAAGGGGAAGGGCAAGTCCTTGGGCTAGATTCGCTTGTTGTAAGGGATGATGAGGGTTTGACAAGGCCCTTCCAGGTAATGTCAAAGGGCCTTGATTTACTGTCGATACTAAGATGAGGCCAAGGCACCTATACCCATAAGGGTCCACAACGCGCCCTAGCTAATACTGTTAGGATCCACTGAGAACAGGAGAGAGTTAATTTCTTGAGTCCATGAGTGTCATGAATGGATGTGCCCTCGAGGCACGGTTGTAGAGAAAGGCATTGTGCTTCACACTTCATGATTATGACCTCCAACATGAAGGTCCACATGGTGGTCTTTCAATTGAAGGGGAGCACTCTTCTATGGCAGAGGATGCTCGTGCCACATTTGAACATGGTCGTCGATGACATGTCATGGGAATTGTTCGAGGAACGGTTCTGTAGAGGTATCATTCTGAGGAATTCCTTGAGCGTCATCTCAACGAGTTCAATGCATCGTGACAAGGCAACTGCATGGTGTTCGAGTACGAGGCCCATTTTGGAGCTTCTTCGGTATGCTCCGCACCAAATTACCCAGAAACTTAAGGTCAAGAAGTTCAAGTTGGCCTTATTGATGGAATTAATCTCCTACTTTGGGTACCAGGAATACTGGACTGAAGGTGTGTTGGATTGTGGGGAGCCACATTACCAGTAGTACTGCCCAAAGGAAAGGGCCGGAGCATTTGGATCAGCTGAACCCACTACCATGGGATTTTTGGGCAAGGCCCATCATATTCATGTAGTAGTGAATAACCACCAGTAAGAGCACCAGTCGATTGTGCTCGATACGTCAGGTACCGTCACTGACCAGACCCTTAGTATTTGATAGATCTCGGTGCTACTGAGAATTTCATTTATGGTACAAAGCTAAAAAGGATTAAGTTAAAGGCAGTCGAACAGGGTGAGTTTAGCTTTGTAGAGATGGCTTTGGGAGCCAAATAGAAGGTTGAAGGAAGGGTTACAGGCTGTACCCTTAACCTGGGAGATTTTTTCACTGGGGCCAACATGTATGTCACGATCTTAGGATCTTATGACGTCATGATTGGTATGGACTGGTTGGAATCGCATGAGGCGATACTCAACTGTAGGATCTTATGACGTCATGATTGGTATGGACTGGTTGGAATCGCATGAGGCGATAGAATGCAACTGAAGGATTTGCTGGACCTGGGACTTACACATCCAAGTGTGTCACCTCAGGGCACGCCTGTTATTTTCATATGAAGGAAGGATGGGTCGTGGAGACTCTGCATTAAATACCGTTAATTGAATAAGGAAACGATTAAGAATGAGTATCCACTGCCTTGGATTGATGATCTGTTTGATCAGATGAAGGGTGTGACAGTGTTTTTCAAATATCGACTTGAGATCAGGGTATCACGAGTTATGAATCAAGGAGTATGACATCCCTAAGACCACCTTTAATATGAGGTTTGGTCATTACAAATTTATTGTTTTACCGTTTGGACTAACAAACGCCTCAGGGGTATTTATGAGTTTGATGAACGGGGTGTTCCCTGAGTACTTAAACAAGTTTGTTCAAGTATTCATTGACGATATTTTGATTTACTCTTGGATGATGGAGGAGCATGAATAGCACTTGTGTTTGGTACTACAGTGTCTGTGAGAGATCACATTGTATGGGAAATTGTCCAATGCTCATTTTATCAATCAAATATTCACTACTTAGGGCATGTCATCTCCGAAAAAAGTATCATGGTGGATCCAGAAAGGATCAAGGCTATTATGGAATGGCCTACACTGACGAATGTCCCAGAAGTGTGTAACTTCATAGGTTTAGTAGGATACCATTGACGATTCATCGAGGGATTTTTGATGATAGCAAATACTATCACGAAATCGTAGAAGAAGATCAAGAAGTTTGTTTGGATCGAGAAATGCATGGAGGCATTTCCAAGGCTCAAGGAGTTGTTGATAACAACACCAATACTGAAGGTCCCTGACTTGGATGTGAACTTCTTGGTATGCACTGACACATTCAAGGAAGGTTGAGGTGGAGTCTTGATGCAAGACAATCGAGTGATCACTTACATTTTGAGGAAGTTGAGAAGGCATGAGGAGAACTATGTGACTCATGATTGGGAGTTGTTAGCCATTGTATATGCCTTGAAGGTTTGGAGACACTACCTTGTTGGATAAAAATTTGAATTAAATATGGACCATTGTGGACTACAACACATCTTTACGCAAATCGACCTGAACGCGCGACAACGATGTTAGTTGGAATTTATTAGCAAGTACGACTTCAAGATTACTTACAAAAGGAACCATGAACTGAGTTGCAGATGTATTGAGTCAAAAACCACACATATTTTCGGTGTTGCCTCTTCACACGAATCTACGTGAAAAGATTCTAACTTTACAATGTGATGATGAATGGTACAAAGAGGTCAAGGATTTTATCGGAAAAAACACAATGATGGTACCAAGATTTGAAGGATTTACATTGGACGAAGATGGACTACTGAGGTTTTAAAATCGAATTTACGTACCACCGAATGAGGAGTTGAGGATTTTGATCCTAAACAAGGCTCACAGAGCAATGTACATGACCCACCCAGGAGTCATGAAGTTGAGGGTGGACCTTAAACCCTTATTCTTCTAGAAGGGAATGAAGGAAGACATAGTCAACTATGTGGCCAGATGTATAAAATGTTGGCAGGTAAAGGTTGAACATAGACATTCAGTAGGATTACTACAACCACATGCTATTTAGGAATCAAAATGGGAGGTTATTTCGATGGATTTCATTGTTGGATTGCCACTGAAGGCAAGGAGACACGACTCAATTTTTTTGGTAGTCGACACTTGGACGAAGAGTGCTCATTTATTCTTGTGAGTATGACGTATCAGGCAGCTGACATAGCTAGGGTTTTCATCAGTGAGATTGTGAGGCTGCATTGCATACCTAAGAGGATTATATTTGATCGAGGATCTGTGTTTACTAGATGATTTTGAACTAGTTTCCAAGAGTCCTTGGGAACCCAACTTAACTTTAGTACTGTGTATCACTCGGAGACTGATGGGAAGACTGAACGAATGAACTAGACCTTGGAATAAATGTTGCACATGTATGTGATGTACCAAAAAAAACATTGGGAATAATTCTTTCCACTGGTAGAATTCTCTTATAACAACAATTACCGAAGCACCATTAAGATGGCGACTTTTGAGTTCTTTATGGGCGACCCTGTTAGATGCCTTTGGGTTGGGATCAGTTTGAGGATAGGGTCTTGGTGGGACTGGAAGAAATCCAAGAAATGGAAGATTAAATGCAAAATATAAGCCAAAGGATTAAGGAAGCACATGATCGACATAAGAGTTATGTCGATGCACATCGTGTCGACCGTAGTTACGATGTGGTGATTGAGTATTTTTGCAGCGGGAACCGCATAAGAGTTCGAACAAGTTTAGGAGAAGGGGATCAACTATATTCTAGGTCCATGGGATCCTATGATATTGTGGACAAGAGATGCCCGTGGCCTAATGAATAGCATTGCCTGATTCTTGAGGCATATGCACGATGTCTTTCACGTCTCTGTTTGAGACTTTATGATTAGTGATCCTATACATGTTTTGACTTGAGCACCTTGCGGGTGTCGGATGAGGGTGCGCACACGACTGAGCTGATCCACATTCTGGAAAATCTCATTCGACAGCTTTGACATCGAATAGTAGATCAGGTCAAGGTGAAGTGGGACAACTATAGTCCACACTCGGCGACCTGGGAGGACGCATATGATATGCGCCAAGAGTTTCCATTTTTGTTTAATAGATAGACTTATGTTACTGTGATACATATTATTTCAACACTTATATATTGTGAAACTTCGAGACAAAGTTTAGATGAAGAGGGGGTGTATGTAACATCCCTCTCTTATGTGCACTGAGCGAACTTGTTCTTTGAGAACTCTTGCTTGCAATTGATCCAGATTATTATACTATTGGGCATTTGATTATGATTGATTATTTTGTTGTATTAACATAGATAGGTGCTATTGACTCAGTTTTCCTAAGTGTCCAGGATTTTGGACCTCGAGGATGCAGAGGAATCAATGAAACCCCTTGGACTCCGGATCGAGTCGGGGCGTAGACTATTGGGGTTTGATTGTTGTATATATGACATTTGTGAATCTGATTAGATGATATGATTATGGATATTATTTCTGACATGATTCATTGATGATGTAGGCTGACGATAGCTTGCCAACTAGACTCACATGTGGAGTAGAGGGGTCATGCACGACTTCCAGAGACGTTGTAGGAGAGGTGTGGATAATAACCCTGCCACAACCTACTAGCACTCCCACCGTGGCTCAAACTGTAGGTTAACAATTACCTAGTTCGAGAAGACCCATGATGCCATGAGGGTAGACTGTGACAGTCTCTCATGATGATTATAAGGGCACACAATAAGGCAGGCGCATTATTCCTTATAGGCCCTTAGTCTCCCACAAGATCACCTAGCGGAGTATTGACTCCATGGGTTTTTTGATGTCTACCAAGTCAGTCAAGAGGTGAGTGGCACCCTTGGAGCACAAAGTGCATCCTGAAGGGCATGTTGCACAAGGGAAACATAATGAGGTGAGTGACACCCTTGGAGCACATAGTGCATCTTGAAGGGCACGTTGCACAAGCAAAATAGAAAGAGGCAAGTGGCACCCTTGGAGCATGTAGTGCATCCTGAAGGGCACGTCGCACAAGGGAAATAAAATGAGGCGAGTGGCAACTTTGGAGCACCTAGTGCGTTTTGAAGGGAACTTCATGTTGTTAATTAATAAATGAATAAACCTATATGGCCTTAGAATGAATAACATGACAAGAAATATTTAAAAACAATTTCCCCTAATAAAATTTCGCCCAACCTCGAAAATTAAAATCTAGGTAAGTGATACTTGTGAAATAAAAAATAAAAATTAAAAAAATAGTAATAATAATCATCATTAATCATGTGACGAGAAGGGAGTAAGTGATTCAATTAATTTATAAAAAATCTTTTGGGGGGATAAAATTTAAAAAGGGGGAAAAAGGGGAAATAATTGTTTTGTTACATATGCTAATTAAAAATTTATTAATTAAAAAGAAAAAGGGGAAAAAGATAATTTTCTACACTTGCCAAATTGAGTTTAAATGAAAAGGGAAAGATGGAAATTTAAAAGAATTGGGAAAGTAGGAAAAACCGAGAAACATAAAAAGAAAGGGAAACATAAGAAAAAAGTAGAAAGACCAACTACATAAGGTATGTAGCATTTAAGAACTTTCTAAATTAAACTCAACTAGTAAATTAGTAAGGGGGAAGGTCATTAATTGGTGTAAGGGAATATGGGGACACCTAGGAGTGATTCTAGGAATGTTTTTAGGTGGGTGAGGGAAATAAGAGCAATTAATTAATTAATGAAATTAATTTATGGTGCAATGAAGGGGATGGGTGACACATGTACAGGGAGGATTTTTATGAATTAAATTATTGAAAATTAAATTAAATGGGATTTTGGGAAAGTAAATGACCTAGAAACTCTATATAAAGGAGGGAGGAGGATGATGGATCTCTTCTATTATGCGTAATGTTACGCTACAGAATTTTAGACTTGACTGACTTAGCTTGTGGGAGTTGGGATACCCAACTCGGTGAGGAGTGGTAGCTCGGCCTTGCGAGGTGAGATGGGAGCTAGTTGATCTCTGGTTTAGTGTACATTGCCCATTTGCGGCTTGGGGGGCTAAGGGGGAAGAAGAGTACCCCTATCATTGGCTAAGAGGTACTAGTGAAGTCTCATCGGTCGACAAGCAGGAGCTACACGGAGCGCATGGGACAACGACTCAGAGAAGATGACTTGGGCTATGGTATGCTTGCTCTTATTCTGCATGGTAGATTATTATTGACTTTACGCTTTCAGTTCTGTACTTTTAATTGTGTAAAGAAGGTGTTGACTTAGCATTTTAAATGAGAACTAAATTTTCCCCATATCCTTAAACTCATTGTTTGACTTGATTCCCTTGGCTTTTGATCCTTGATGTTGTGACTGTCTTGTTGGTTTTAATTGATTTTATGTAGAGTTTATGCATGGTTTTCATCCTCATCCCTATTTCTTCAGTCCACGCCTGAGCAGTCGGCCAGGAGCCGAATTGACAGTCGTCACTTCAATCTACAATGACCTATAGATTCTAATGCCCTACTTTTCTGTGTGTGGATGATGTGTGAAGGATGTTTGCCCAGCTGTCTACGCCCGTGGATTGTTCCTGATTGATTGAATGTCTTGCACCTTCTTGCGATTGAAAACCTCTGTGTATCGTTCCTCTTCATTCTCTGTGATTCAAAGATAACGTTTCTTTTTATTTTGACATCATTTTATTCCCACTTGAATGTCAACATTGATTTATATCGGGACTGTGTTTTCTTTAACTCCGTGTTTTACCAATTACCGACCGCATTTTACAAACCACTTGACCATGATTTACCCTTGTACAGTCAGTGAGTTACCCTCTTGTTGGACTGCAACCTGCCATGCTTTAGACTGCACATTTATTTCATTATGATATCGTTATCAGTTCTTATTCTTTTCTGCATTATGATTTGATTGTGCATCTTCATATTATTTTTATGGTAGCTTAATTACTGTGTGAAGGGCAACGATTCTCCTGTGCTTTGGTGGCGTTTCTTTGTGTAATGGGGAATTTTATTTGACAATGATTTTTCCACACAACCATTTATCATTTGTAGCCAGCGATTGCCTAAACACTAGATAGTTATTTCTCATACCTTAAGACGAAAATTCCACACGCTTAAAAGACAATGAAACTGCATGCTCGTGACAATGATTTTACTTTGTTCTATGACTATGATTTTTAAATTCATAATTATCTGACAGCTAGGTTATTGTGTGTATGGAAACAACCTTTATTTATTATATGACAGAGATTTAAATCTGTCAGTGATTTTAAAGACAGAGAGCAGAGATCTCGTACATCTAGACCGTAGGATATTATTCTATGTATTCTGTCAACAACATTTGGACATTTCTTACACAGAGATTTAGTAATTTTTTAGACAATGAATATGTATTTCAGAGACCATGATTTCATATTTTAATACACAATGATTTCACTCAATTTACCATGATTTTAGTTTTACACAGTCAGGGTGCATTCACCTTGGTTTCTCAAATGATGTCTACCCAACGTTTACCATAAATGATTGCCGATTAATAGCATGTTGTTGACAACCATTATTGTTTAGGTAGTAATGCTTATGGGACAATGTTTTTAAGTGAAAGTGAATTCATCTACATGGGAACGACAAAATTTTGTTTAAACAACGATTCAGTATAATAATTATGCCTCTCCTCTTGTTGTATCATGTTTAAAAAAAAAATGAGAGATTTACTGTTAAACGCCTTTTCCTCATGCTTGGTCGTGTACCTTATGGCTCTCACCTTGCCGTGTAAGGTTGTATTTACTCAATATTAACCAACAGGTTAAATTCGATTTTGTTTTAATTATTTTTTTTAGTTTATGATTAAGAATAGAATAACTGGGGCTCTGATTTCTATGAGTTCGTAATGGCATGGCTTCTCGGGCCTCTATTCATATTCATCCTTGAAGAAATGCTTCCTTGCAAGCATTGTCGTCCTTGATTTTTGCATTCAAACTGGAATGTACCAATGCTCCAGATTTTCTGAGAGGAAAAAAAAATTAAAAATCTATTCTCAGTCTTCAGGTAGACGTTAGAGAGGTGAGGTTATTTATTAAAAGGGATTAAGTGAAACTGGTGAGTGCAAAATCTGCCTAATTAATATAATCTTAAAATTGTTAAAAAAAGCAATGTAAAAGAAGTAACTGTAAGCTCACCAAGGCAAGAGCTCCTAAGAGTCTTTGTTAATGAGGAAAATTAATATACTTAAGAGAAGTTTGCATTTTTGTTTTAATAATAATGATTCAAGAAGTTTCACTAATTTCCATGAGAATTCACTTATATCATTGTATGCATTAATCTTCCCAATATTTCACCTTGTTACAACCAAATTTCATTATAATCAAACACCAAAAGCACTCATCCAATAGAGTTGTTGGTATTATGTCATTCAATGTCCTATGGTGTAGGTGGCCATTAAGGCTAGGTGTAAGGCAACACAATTTTACATAACATGGACATTAATAATTGACAAGTGAATAAATTAATGTTAGATTAAAGAATAAAGACATTGAACTGAACCAAGAGTGCTATTTGAGTTTTGCAAATGAAAATTAAATCTTCGTTTTTGACTAAAAGGAAAATAGTTGGCATTGAACCAAAACTTTTAACAGAACCAAAATGCTCCCTGATTCGTGTTAGCTAATGTTGATAAAACATAAAAGAATATGGGGGGGGGGATAAAATTAAGAATTGCACTTGATATGCGTTGCATGTGGTCGTAATGTTTGGGGTGTCACAAAAGAATTATCGTGTTGTTTGATTGTCATAGCCATCTCGTTGACCTGTATCTTGGGGCGTAGGTGTAGTATTCCTGTCAATTATCATGACTCTTAGCGTGTTGGTTTTATCTTGAGTCCCTGGTCTAGATAGGTCATGTTGCACCAAGGTTTATTATCGCACTTGACACTTGGGGATGACATGATTCCTGATGAGGGTATCATGGTGCACCCTATTGGATAGAGACAAAATATCACTTGGTCAGAGTCAGTGCTTCCCGTGATGGGTTTGTTGATCATTGTAAGTTTGTGTTGGAGCTTGGGTTGTGTGCCATAAAGGTTCTAGTTACTGGCCATTGAGGTTGTTGTGTCGGGTTGGGGATGTTGTCCTTAGTCTTGTAGGCATTGTCATGTTTGTGTCGGGTGGGTAGTTGTTCCTTCCTTGATTCATGTGTGTTTCACCCAGTTGCTCTTGTACCAGTGCATGGAGTTGTAGTTGTCTGCTGCTTGTTCAACGGGTGTGGTGCCCGTCATCAGATGTGTTGTTAGCTGTAATCATTGTTGTCGTCCCGTTTTAAAAAAAAAATACACTTTGCTTCACTTGTTGTCATAATGACAGGGGTTGTTACAGTTATAATCATTTACACTTGAAATGGTAGCTTCTTGTATGTTGATGTTGAAATGTTTTTCAATATTAGGAATTGAAATTTGAATGATGTAGAATTTCTTTACCACTCCATACTTTAGATATGGTGTGATTGCAAAGGTGAAATCCTGATCTTGAGTTAAATCTAGATCCTTGCAATTTTGACAAACTGAAATTTAGAATTCATGTAGTCGCTGTAAAAATTTCGTAACCCTGATTATAAGTTAGTTATAGGAGCGTTTTGAAGTTTGTAATTTGTGTTGGTCGATGCAAACTAAATTACAATTGGATATTTGGAATTCACATGGCCATAATAAAACCTTTGTGCATTTTCAAATTTTAATTCTTTTGGTCCTGTAAAAATTTATGCAAGTCCTAATTCAAAATTTCTTATGATCTTTTTAAAACTATTTACAAAACCTATAGATTGAGAAAGTCGTTAAAACCACTGTACAATTAAGTTGAATTTATAGCGATTAAGGATTTTAGGGGTCACTGTAAATTTATTGACAATTCCAGAATTTTAGAAATTCTCTCGGTTATTGTAAACTTATTTTCACTTATGGAATTTCAAAATTTTTGGGTCACTGATAAAATCTTGTCAATACGAATATAGAAATTGTAATTACATGTCAATCAAGCTTTGATTTTTATTTAACTATGAAAATGGTAGTTGGATTGATTAACACAAATTGGATCCAAGAAAGACAACTAGTGCATGGAACCTACAACCAAGTGTCTTCCGCCATTCAACAGTTAGATAGCTGCAAGTGCCAGTGTCAACTCAACCATGCATGAGGTTAGATAAAGGAGCACTTTTTTATGCGTTTACTGATTGCAACTACTAATTAATTTTTAACAAGGATAAAAGAATTTGAAAGTAATTACATTAAATCCTAGATTGCAATAAAGTTCCTTAGTAGATAGACTATTAAAATGCATATAGTTGAAAGTAATAATTATGTTTTCCTTATTAAAGTGACTTAATGAAGGACTTAAGAACTATAAAACTTATAGGTCTTAGTGTATGGCATACCATTAATACTAAGAATTGGAAGGAATAGAAAATGTTATTGTGAAGTAAAATATTGATTGGATATAATTAATAGGTTAGAATATATGTTGTTAACATTGTGGTATGTTTGCCTCTGGGGGGCAGCTCAATTGGCAAGTGCTATGAAAATGAAGTGTTATGAAGTTCCATGAGGTTTTGAGTTCAAATCCCCTCGAATTACCTTGTGTGATGCATAAGGGGAATCGTGGGCACACTTGGAGGTTATAGTGGTAGCAGTTGGATAACACGACCACATGCAACGCGAGTACATGCCCAACTAGTTGCTGATTCCGCCAGACATAAAAAAACAAAAACAAAAACAAAACATTTTGGTATGTTTTAGATGGAAATAAAAAATAAAAGAAAAGAAATAATTGACTAGTTATTAAAATTTTGGAGATTATATGACTAAGTTTCCAACTTTATATATAAGTAATATCTATTTTAAGGGGTTTTATTTCAAATTTTAAATAGTGATAATAGTCTCGACTATTAAATGATAATGAGTGATTGCCACATTAGTAAAGTGTTTTTTTGAGAAAATCAAACTTGATTAATGTCCTAAATTGTTGAGATTACAAGGTGGATTATTACAGTGATATGTTATGGTTGGAGAACATGATGATGTGCTTCACACTTCATGATTACACCTCCAACATGAAGGTCCACATGGAAGTCTTCCAACTTAAAGGCAATGATCTACTTTGGAGGAAGACACTCCTACCTCAATTAAACATGGTCATTGAAGACGTGTTATGGGAATTGTTTGATGAGTGATTCCAGGAGAGATACATGTCGTACAAATTCATTGAGAGTCAACTTAATGAGTTCAACACCTTATGATAGGGTAGTCGTACAGTTACGAAGTATGAGGCTAGGTTCATGGAGCTACTTAGGTATGATCCACATTTGAACATGAAGAAGTTAAAGGTCAACAAGTTTTTGTTCGTTCTTAACTTCAACATTTGTGCAAAGGTGAGGGTCCTAATGCCTCAGACATTGCACGATGCAGTTCATAAGGCCCTCATAGGAGAGGAAGAACTGAATAATGGGGGTCAGAGAATGACTCCTTCTATATCAACTGTGAAGACAACTTCAGGAGCACAACAACATTAGGCACCATCCAGATAGGTTTCAGGGCAACGAGATACGTCCAAAGGACCTATGTTCTTGACACCATGATGAAAAACTCCTTAGCAAAGGACTGCTTACAAAGGACCAAAGAAACAACAACAACGTTGTCCACATCAACAAGAACATTTTAGGCCTATTCAACATAATAGACTAGGATCACAGACTGCTAGGCCAACAACTCCTACTTCGGGGACCAAGAGCATCACACCAAAGATTGGATGCTAGAAATGTGGAGAGCTAGATTACCAGTGAGATTGTCCGATTGAGAATGCCAGAGCGGTCGGATGATCAAGACCCACTACAGTTGGAGATTTGGGAAAGACCTACAGGATACATGTAGTGGTGAACAACCTCAAGGCCGAGCACCATTCCACTATGCTCGAGACATCAGGTACAATTTTTTATCAAACTTTTAGTATCTTTATAGATCCAATTTCTACAGAGAGATTTATTTCTAGCGTATCTCTAAAGAGAATTAAGGTAAAGGTAATCAAGAAGGACGAGTTCAGATACATAGAAATCACATCTGGTGCTAAACAAAAAGTTGGAGGAAAAGTTACAGACTATAGCATTAACTTGAGATATTTTCTAATGAAGGCCAACCTATATGTCATGATATTAGGATCTTATGACATAGTTATAGGCATGGATTGGTTGGAATCACATGATGTGATAATTAACTATAATGTGAAACAGTTAAGTTTGATGGATGATTTGGGACATAGTAGAGTAATCGTAGGAAGAAACCAGAGAGTTTCCTTGAGGTTTATTTCTTCCCTACAATTGCAAAAGAGCATGAGCAAAGGATGCAAGTTGTATGCAATATTAGTGCTAAACAAAAAGGGTGAGGCATAAGGATTAGAAAACCTTGTTGTAGTACAAGGGTTTGTAGATGTATTTCCAGAAGATTTTCTAATTTTACTGCCTGAAAGAGAGTTGGAGTTTCTAATAGACTTGAAACCTAGAACATAACCGATTGCAAGAACTCCATACTAGATGTCGACACCAGAATTGCAGGCATTGTTGGCCTTAAGATTGATACATCCAAGTGTGTCTCTGTGAGGTGCGCCAATGATTTTTGTTAGAAAGAAGGATGGGTTGTGGAGGATTTTTATTAACTACCATCAATCGAACAAAGCTATGATAAATAACCAATATACATTACCAAGAATAGATGATTTATTTGATCAGATTAAGGGAGCAACGATTTTTTTTGAAGATCGAATTGAGATCAGGATATCACCAGTTACAGATCAAAGAGGAAGATATCCCTAAGATTGCATTTAATATGAGATTCAAACACTATGAGTTTACAGTTTTACCATTCGGATTGACGAACTCCCCAGGGGTATTCATGAGTTTGATGAATGGGGTGTTCCGCGAATAGCTGGAAAAGTTTGTTTAAGTACTTATTGATGCCATACTAATTTATTCTCGAATGAAAGAAGAGCATGATGAAAACTTAATATTGGTCCTACAGTTTCTATGAGAATCTATCAAAATGTTCTTTCTACCAATTGAAGATTCATTACTTGGGACATATCATATAAAATGAAGGTATCGATGTGGATCCAACGAAAGTAGAGGTGATTATGGAATGGCCAGCACCAAAAATCATATAATAAGTATGTATATTTATGGGTTTAGAATAATATTACCGATGGTTCATCGAAGGTTTTTCAAATATAGAAAATCCAATCATGAAATTGCAGAAGAAAAACAAGAAGTTCGTATGGACTGAGAAATACGTGGAAACATTTCAAAAGATCAAAGAGTTTTTAATGACAACACCGATACTAAAGGTCCCCGACATGGACAAGGAATTCTTGGTATGCACAGATGCATCCAAGGAATTTTTAGGCAGAGTTTTGATGCAAGATGGTCGAGTGATCGCTTACATTTCAAAGAAATTGAGAAAGCATGAGGAAAATTATGCAACACACAACTTGGAGTTATTAGGAATTGTATATGCCTTGAGAGTATGGAGACATTATCTGATTAGATGAAAATTTGAATTAAAGACAGATCACTATGGATTGTAACATATATTTACTCAAAGTGACTTGAATGCATGACATAGGCATTGGTTAGAAATAATATCGAATACAACTTTGAGATTACTTACATTAAAGGAGCGGTGAATAGAGTGGCAGATGTGTTGAGTCCGAGACCACACATATTCTTAGTAATACCTCTTAAGACAAATCTTCGAGAAAGGATTCTAATTTCACAGATAGACGATGACTGGTATAAAGAATTTAGGGATAATATTGGATAAAATACCATGATGGTACCAAAGTTTGAACGTTCTCATTGGAAAATGATGGATTGTTGAGGTTTAACGACATAATTTACGTACCACCTAAAGACATATTAAGAAGTTTAATCTTGAGTGAAGTGCATCAAGTAGTGTACATGGCTCATCTGAGAGTCACGAAGATCAAGAAATAAATTAAACCTTTATTCTTCTAGCAAAGAATTAAAGCGGACATTGTTAGTTACGTGGCAAGATGTCTAGAATGTCAGCAGGTGAATATTGAACATAAACATCCATCAAGATTGTTATAACCACACACTATTCCTGAATCAAAATGGGATTTCATTTCGATGGATTTTATTGTTGGATTTTCACTAATGGGAATGAGACACGGTTCAATTTTTTTGGTAGTTGACACTCTGACGAAGAGTACAAAATTTATTCCAGTGCATATGATGTATCGGGAGCCAAACATAGCTAGATTATTTGTCAACGAGATTGTAATATTACATGGTGTACCAAAATGGATCATATCCAATCGAGGATCAGTGTTTAAAGGACGGTTTTGTACCAGTTTCCAAGAGGCCTTGGGAACACAATTGAACTTTAGTACAACATATCACCCAGAGACAGATGGACAAACATAAAGAACGAACCCAATTTTGGAGGATATGTTGCGTATGTATGTAATGGACCAACAAAAATGTTGGGAAGACTTCTTTCCATTAGTAGAATTTGCATACAACAACAATTACCAAAGTATGATTAAGATGGCATCATTTGTGTTTCTTTACGGGCGACCGTGTCATACACCGTTTAGTTGGGATCAACTTGATGATAGGGTCATGGTGGGACCGAAAGTGATCCAAGAAATGGAAGAACATATGAAATCGATAAGACGAAGGACTAAAGAAGCATAACATCGACATAAGATCTATGTTGATGCGCATCACATTGACTGTAGTTATGAAGTTGGCGACAAAGTTTTCTTGCAGGTAAAACCAAACAAGAGTTCGATCAAGTTTGGAAAGTGTGCTAAAATATCTCCTAGCTTTGTGGGAACTTTCAAGGTTGTGGAAAGGAAAGGACCCATAGATTATTGACTAGCCTTTCCTAATTATTTTAGGCATATGAATGATGTATTTCATGTATCTGTTTTACGACATTATATTAGTGATCCATCACATGTTATTGACATGATTTCTTTGTAGGTGTCAGATGAGGGTGTTTTCATGGTGGATCCAATCCACATTTTGGACTATCGCATTCAATAGCTAAGACATTGAATATTCGATTAGGTTAAGGTCTAGTGGGACAACTATAGTACACACTTGGCTACCTGGGAGGACACATGTGTATGCGTCAAGATTTTCCTTACTTGTTTGATATATTAGATATTTAGATATATGTCAGATACATTTATTTACTTGCATTTATATACTGTACAAAATTCAAGACAAAGTTTAAAACAAGAGAGGGTGTATGTAACATCCCGATCTACTAAGCCCACTTTTATTGACATATTCTTTGAGGACACTTGCATGCAAGTGATCTGATTATGGTATATTATGATTTCATTTCGATTACGGTTTATATACGATGATGATGATTTCATTTTGATTATGGGTGGTATATTACGATTCTGTTTTCCTAAGTGTGTAGGACACATGACAGTTTATGGATGTTGATGGCATCAATGAACTTCCTTGGACTCCCTATTGAGTTAAGGAGTGGATTGTATTTTTTTGAGTCTTTCATTTTACACACATGCAACATATGATTGATTACAGTATGATTTATGTATATGGATTATTAACACTATTTTTTTTAGTGGATTTAGGCTTGACGATGCTTGCTAATCTGACTCACATAAGGAGTAAAGGGACCATGCACATAAACCAAACATTTGAGGGAGAGGAGTGGAAGCGTCCCTGCCACAACCTACTAGAATTCCCTTCGTGGTCTGAATTATAGGTTAATGATTACCTAGCTCAATAGGTCCACGATGTCATGAGGGAAAACTTAGTGAGTTGCGCAAAAATATATCTAGGGGGAACACAATAAGGTAGAGTCCTTATTCCTTAGAAGCCCTTAGTCTCTCACAAGGTTGACCGAGTGGAGTGTTGACTCCAAGGGTCAGAAAAACTTCCAAAACTAGTCAAAGACGAGTGGCACCCTTGGAGCACAATGGTGCGTCTTGAAGGTCACCTCACGTAATCAAAAAATTGAGTCAATAAATCTAGGTGGCCTAGAAAACATTGAAATGATTAGACCTTGTTAGAATAAATTAATTAATTAAACAATAAATTATTAATTATAAATCCTAAAAAAAGTCTAAGCCTAAGTATAAGAATAAGTCTAATTCTGAATTTAAATAAAGGAATATATGAATTTTGACATAAGTTAAAATATTTGAGAATAACAAAACTCAAGGAAAAAGGGGATTAAAATTTAAAAGGTTAGATAAAATTCACATTCACATGTAACATGAAATTAATAAAAAAGGATTTTAAAATTAGAAGAAATAATAATATGAGAGAAGAGGAGTACACATGGAATAGAATATTGAGTCAACCTACCACTAGCCTAACTAGAATAATACTCCTAATACAACTCTAACTAAGATCTAGTTAGGAGACACAATGAAAATTTGGGGAACAAAGGGACAACTAAGAGAAAAAATAGGAACACATTGGGGAATGTGGGGGAAATTGGATTTTTAGGTAAAATAAAAATGGTAATTACTTGTGCAAGTTGGGGAGAGTGTCACAAGTGTGTGGGTGAATAATCCAAATTAAATTAATTAAAAATATAATTAATTGTGCACGACGACATCTGTGATTGGGTATTTTTCTATAAAGAAAATGTGGTAGAAGGGAAAATATCTCACTTATTCTTGGTAATGTTATGCTGCCAAAATTTTGTGGATTGTGTTTTACTTGTGAGAGTTGGGATACCAAGATTGAAGAAAGATTGGAAGCTCTTCCTTGCGAGGCAAACCTTGGAGCTATTGTTTGTTGGTTTCTTGTGTCTGGCCCCTTTGCGGCTCGAGGGGCTAAGGGGGAAGAAGAGTACCTGTAGAATTGGCTAGAAGGCACTGGTGAATTTTTGGTGATTAGAAAGCATGATAACAAAAGGAGCACAAGTATTTGAAGGACATTGTCAACTCTTTGTCTTCTTGGTTCCAGTATTTTATTTATGGAAATTTTATTGTAGTATAAGTAAAATGCAAATTAGAATTTGTAAATCATTGCAGAACCATTTGTAATTCTAGATTAAAATGGGTATGCTTGTTGTAGAGTTATTATGTAATTTAGAAATCAATTTTTCATAGTCGCTACAATTCAATTACACAATTTTGGAATATAGAGTTTGGGTGTTCGTTGTAGAACTATGGCGTGCTATGGATTTAATTTTATATGATCGCCACCAATTTTAAACTACAACCCATAATTCGATTTTTATTAATCGTTGTCAATTATTGTAAATCCAGATTTAGAAAATTGTTGGGTTGTTGCATTAGGTAACATCTATGAAAACAAATTTTACATTGTCACTGTCTAGTATTGACATTTCCAGAAATTTAGAACTTAGTTTGGTTACCAAATGATCTAATTGTAAATCCAGAGTTTAAACATTAAATTGGTATCTGTAAAAACTTAAATTTTAATTTGAAAACTAAATTATCGTAGTGTCAATTATCCTTCTCGATCATTTGGCATGTTTTTAAGAATCCTGAATATCCTCCTATAGGAGAAGTGTGCAATTCCAGAAGGATCTTCTGTTTGAGTTGGGATTTCTTACATAAATATAGGCGATCATGATACCATAGAAAATCATTCTTCCATACAAAATTATCTACTAAACTTGGGTCCTCAGGTATTTTTTGAATGATCTTGCATACTTATTGATCTTGCTTCCATCCTATCCTTTCTTCTTCCACCCAATCAGATTATGGAATAGAAATAACACATAGTGAACCTTATGTTTCTTCTTCTTTCCTTGAAAGGAAATCTACCACAACGTTATGTTTTCATTTTTTTTAGATAATTTCAAAGTCAAAACCCAACATATTTGTAACCCATTTTTGTTGCTCTTCT
Source organism: Picea engelmannii (assembly GCA_009831015.1). NCBI lineage: Eukaryota > Viridiplantae > Streptophyta > Pinopsida > Pinales > Pinaceae > Picea > Picea engelmannii. The sequence goes on along the minus strand of WSFP011413823.1, from coordinate 2,272 downwards.
AAAGATAATTGTTTCTTCAATAAGTACTTCAAACTATCATGATCTGTTTTTATTGAAGTGTCTCCCTCTTAGGTAAGGGCACCATTTTTGAATTGCATGTAGTATGACCAACATTTATTTTTCATAAATGGATTTGAATAAGTTTTTTCCTTTAATTTGGCTACTTTCAAAGGTAAGGGTACTTCCTTCTTGCATTAAAACTACACCAATTCCAAGGCCTAAGGAATCACACTCCATAGTAAAGGTTTTTTTAAAGTCAGGTGTGGCCAAGACGAGAGTTGTACACATAGCCCCCTTAAGTTTTTCAAAAGTTTTGGTTGCTTCTTCGGTCTAAAAAAATGCTTCCTTATTTAATAATGTTCTTAGAGGTGCTTATATTTGACCAGAGTTCTTGAAAAACTTGCAGTAATATCCTATCAATCCTAAGAATCCTCTAAGTTTATTCAAGTTTTTTGGAATTTTCCATTCCCTCATAGATTTAATTTTATTAGGGTCCACTTTACACTTTCATGAGATATAATATGACCCAAATATTCCACTTCTTGAACCCTAAAGGCACACTAGGAAGGATTTTCATAAAATTGTTCCTCTTCCAATGGTTGTAATTCTCTGTCAACATGTTGTACATGCTCTTCCCAAGATTTTTTGTAGATTAGTATGTCATAAAAAAATACTAACACAAATTTTCTAAGGAAGGTATTGAAAATATAATTCATCAAGCTTTGAAATGTTGAAGGTGCATTAGTAAGTCCAAATGACATAACCAAAAAATCATAATGACCTTCATGTTTTCTAAAAGTTGTTTTAGGAATGTCTTCCTGCCTCATTTTGATTTGGTGGTATCCCAAAAAAAGATCCAACTTAGTAACCCGAATGAAGATCCAACTTAGTCAAGAATTTTTTCCTTGCAATTCATATAACAATTCATTAATGATAGGGTTAGGAAACTTATCTCTGATGGTCATTTTGTTGAGCTATCTATAATCTGTACACATATGCCTTGAGCCATCTTTTTTTGTAACCAATACCACTGGTGAAGAGAAATACCTAAACGACTAGGTTGAATGATATTCGCCTCTAACATTTCATGGATCATGCACTCAATATCACTCTTATATGCATATGGATACCTGTCAGGACTAATTTTAGGTGGTACACTTCCTGGTTGCAAATGACTAACATGGTCATGTTCTCGAGCAAGTGGAATATCCTTAGGCATTTCACCAAATACCTTGGAATGATTGTTGATAACTATTTGGAGATCTGATGGGGTAGGGGATATAGATGTTTGAACATAAAGTGAGCACAATTTTTCTATTACACCACAATGCCCCTTTTTAAGTAATTTTGTCATGCTATTAGATCTTATCACTTTAGAGGGTTTCCCTTAGATACCACTAAGTTCAATTTCCTTGCCATTTGAGGAAAATTTCATGAAAATGTATTGAAAATTAAAGGCCATTGTTCCCAATGATTATAACCATTGGAACCATAATACAACATCGACACCCCCCATTTGGATGAAAATGATGTGGCTATCCAGAAATACTCACCCATGTTGAGCTTAATACTATGGCATTTCCCTAAACAATTTATGGTATCTCCATCTACAATCATTACTTGAAACTCTGGTGTGGGATATACACAACAATTGAGATCTTTTTTCTAATTTGTAATTCATGAAATTATGGATACTACCAAAATCAATCAATATTGTTATCTTTTTGTTTTTGATGTATCCTTGTATCTTGAGAGTTTGTGGATTACTAATTTCGGCCAATGCATGACAAGATATTGTTGGAGTAGTCTCTTCTAGATATGGATATTGTGGTGGTTCCGATTCTTGATCTTCTTCCTCTTCACAATCTATGTACAATAATTTATTCTCACCACATTTATGCCCCTTATTGTACTTACTATCACAATTGAAACATAGTCATTTTTCTCTTCTTTCATCCATTTATTGAGGTGTCAACTTTATTGATTGAGGTACACTATCTTCTTCCTCTTCATAGTCTATGTAGAATAATTTCTTCTCACCACATTTATTCCCCTTACTGTACTTTCTTTCACAATTGAAACACAATTTTTTTTTCTCTTCTTTCATCCATTTGTTGAGGTGTAAACATTGTTGGTTGAGGTATGCTTGTCTTATGACCCTCGAAATGATCTATGCTTATTGTGTATGATCCAATGGTAGAGTTGTGTGTATTCTTATTTTTGGATTGAATATGACGAGGATTTTGTTTAGCTTTAATAATGTTTGTAGGAT
>WSFP011413819.1:0-24091 GCA_009831015.1 Picea engelmannii | reverse complement strand
AAGGAAAATACATATTATATTACATCAATCATCAAGCAATCAATCCTTTGACATCAATCAATCACTTGACATCAATCAATGACATCAATCAATGACATCAATCAATGAAACCATTGGCATAAATGACAACATGATCCAACAACGGAGCCCTTTTGCAGGAGTGCTCCTACCCTCAGGAGTGCTGACACTCCCCTATACACTACTAGGGAGCGTTATAGCACTCTGAGTGCCCTTTTGAGGGAGCACTACCTATTTTAGGCAACAATTGATTTGTTTAGAAGAATGGGGGAAGGATATTTTCATTCTTGGAAGGCAGTTGGGTTCGAATCCTTAATCAAGCCATGATCTTAGGGTAGATCTCTAACTGGAGGAGGAAAATCCTCAACTCACCCCAAAAATATCTCAAGTTGTTGAGCCTCTCCAAGGATATATAAGCAAGCTTTCTCATGGTGAAAGGGGACGGGAAAGGGAGAATCACACCAAACTTATGATCTTACAAGTGGTGCTGGAACATAGATGATTTGGAAGCAAGAGACCTATGATCTCATAGGGAGAAATTAGTGAAGCTATCATCATTCAGATCATGGATTTTTTGAGCAAGGGGTAGACAAGGAGGACTTGACAAAACTGTTGCAATCCATATACGACTGTAAGTAATGTTTTGTCCTTATTAATATAATTTGCTTGGCCTGTTTCTTTATAATTTGTGTTCAATCTCACATGAATTTGTCTCTTTAGTAGATAGACCTATTTCAGACTAATCTTGATAGAGTAGGAAGTGGTCGTACTTTGTTTGTCTACAGGGCTTATCGAAGAGTGAAAGACTAGAGCTCAACTCGGAGCATGCAGGGACAAACACCGGTAAAAGGTACTTCTTTTCTCCTTCCTTCTCACACACTAGTCCTCCTAGATCTAAAAGGAAGTCAGTGACCATGATAACCACTTTCTGTCTTAGAGTTAAGAGTCTAGCTCTTTGAGGAGATCTACCTATGCGCAGGGAGATTTTCCTTCAACAGTCCTCTTGTTCTTCCAGTAAGTGCGCTATTCTTCTAGCCATGAAATCTCTTAGTTATTTCTTTTTATGTTCTAGATCCTCCTCTTCTTGTTTCCTTTGTATCTGATATTTCTCAATCCAGGTTTTTCCTAGAAAAATAGCAAATGGGGCATTGTTATCAACAAATTTAACGATCTCAAATTCTTCTTCTGTCGAAGTTCCATGAGCACTCATAGATGTCTAGGTAAGTATTCCACATAGGGTTATCAACTTTCCTCTAAATAATCCTATTCCTCCCAATGAAGGAACAATAGCAGGCTTTCCCAAAATTTCCCAAGTTCTTTTTTTCATGATATTCACTTATGTTTCCTCATCCAGAACACAGTCTATGTTGAAGTTTCTTATTATTGTTTTGATGTATTCATTTTCATTTAAGATCTCTGATAAGTTGATATCTCTTTGATTGTTGAGGGTTTCTTTCATTTGTAGTAATACAATCTCTAATTCTTTTCGCGGTTCTAACATATCCTTAGTTTCTTGTCCTGTCTCATGGTTTTCTTGTCTCATATTCATCTTTTCAACTTTAGCAATCATTCTAGGGAAATCCAAAACTTCATGGTCCATAGATTTACAACAAAGACAACTAAGACCTCTACTAGGACATTCCTTAGCAATATGTCCCAACCTTCTACAACTATAACAAATATTTAACCCTCTCTTTCTTTTCAATGACCCCCACCCTTTCTTGTACTGCGCACTGAGATCACAGTAACTAACCTGCAAAAAATGCTTTCTAGGATACTGCATCCATTTGTTAGTCTAAACATTCTTTCTATGCATAAGAATAACACATCTTTCACTATTCTTATCAGATCTATTCATATCCATTATTCTTTGTTCAAATTGTGCCCTAGTTTTTAGACAAAATCTATTAGACATACCTAGATCCATTCTTTCAAAAAAAAAAAATTCACTTATCTTACCTTTCTCAAAGAACAAATCTTTAAGATCTTGCCTCTTTCTTCAGATCTGATTCATTTCTTAGCACAGAGCTTCACATTCAAGTAGAATACTATGCACTAAAGCAACAGATCTACGCAAAAAGCCTTATTTTATTCAGTTCCTAGAAATCACAGTTTCAGGTCCCGACAAAGGAACCATTTATTAGCACAGGGGAAGACCCAGGGTTCAATGCTTCAATAACACACCAACAAAACCCTAACTATCGACCATTTTGGGAACACCTATGAAGCAAATGAAGTCTCACCCAAGGTAGAGGTAGGGGTGGTTGTAGGACGCAAGTGTCTACAACCTAGCTAGGACACAGATCTATGATTGCAACACTAACAGAGCACTTAGCAGTTAACATTCATCAGTATTTAACCCTTATTCACATCACAGGTTGAAACCCTAGTTACAGAGAAGCTCATTATTCAACCTGATATAATACATCCAAGCACTTATCATATAAAAATAGATTAGATCTAGCATTCATTCAGATTACTAAGCACTAAACTACTATATTAGATGCATCTAACATATATCATTGCACTAAGCATAAATCACATCAATAACATAACAACTATAATGCACAAAGAAACCACAACATAGGATATACATGGTTCACCCTAGTGTGGGGCTACATCCACCAACTCTTCTCTTTCTTTATTGACTTCTTTCAATATTCTACAAGAACAAAGCCACAAGAACCCACTCTGCATAGGATAGGAGATCTGTGAACACCTCGCTAGATCCTCCTTCCCTGAGCTAGGTTTGAGCACAAAGCCTTCTTACAATCTGCACACAAGCTTCTTACAATCACTTTCACTTAGCTCTGTAATTTCTTAACACATAGTATGCATGAATCATCCAGAACTGTTCACACTTAACTCACTGTCCACATTACACATCTAGGTCTCTCTTACTTACATCACCTAGATTTTTATTTATACATTACAAAGGGGCCTAAACATGGGTAAACCAATGGGCCAACATCCCATACCCGTTACATAAACCCTAAACCAAAAAATGCCCTAAGAAGAGGTTGAGATCCCATGATCTTCTCTTTGCCTTGTGTTCCGCCTTCGACCAGCCTGTTGAAGTCCCAAAATTGGTCAAACATGACCAAGGTTATCCAAAAATTGGTAAAGGGCCAACAATTACTTTCATGCTATCATGTTGAAGAGGAAGCAACAAATGAAGATGATTAGTGCAATATTTAGATTACAAAAATTGAAGGAGAAAGAGAGGTGGAAGGTCAATATTTGGAGTTGGAAGTATTTACTACACCAATGAAATTTAAGAAAGACAACATTGGGATGAATGAAAATCCTAAAATGGCAAGTATTGGAGACTACTGGGATGAACAAATAGTAGAAAGAATAATAGAGTTACTGTGCGAATACAGTGACATATTCCCAACAAATTTTACAGAGATGAAAGGCATAACAGGGAATCTAGGAGAGATTAAGATACCTCTCAAACTTGAGGCAAGACCTATTAGGTAGAGACCTTACAGACCAAATCCAGTATATAAGAAGAAAGTGAAAGAATAAATTTAAAGAATGTTGGAAGCTGGTATCATAGAACCAATAGAGGAATCTAAATGGATAAGTCCTATGGTAGTCCAAGAAAAGAAACAAGGGGGGATAAGGATCTGTGTGGATATGAGGAAACTTAATGATGCTTGCTTACTTGACCCTTTCCCTACCCCTTTTACAGATGAAGTCTTAGAGAATGTGGGAGGCTAAGAAGCGTATTCATTTACAAATGGATTCTCGGGTTACCATCAAATCAAAATATCTCCAGAGGATAGGTGTAATACTACTTTTTCTACATAATGTGGATCATACCAATATACAATCATGCCATTTGGGATAAAGAATGCACCAACCATATTTTCAAGAGTAGTCATAGCTACTTTTAAGGAATTCATACATCAATTTCCAGAAGTATATCTGGATGATTGGACTATATATATTTTGTTAAAAGATCATGTAGAAGTGTTAATACTAATGTTGGAAAGATGAATCCAATGTTAGATATCATTGAATATTAAGAAATGCATTTTTGGGACACCTTTTGGAACATTGTTGTGACATATAGTGTGTAAACAAGGTTTACTAGTGGATACTGCTAAGATTGTAGTCATTGTCAATTTTCCACCACCAAAGTCAGTGCACCAATTGAGAGCAGAACTAGGAAATACATGCTATTATAGGAAATTTATAGAGTATGCACATATTACTACATCAATCGAAACAATGTTAAATAAGGATATCATATTTCAGTGGAATGAAGACTGTCAACAAGGATTGGACACCTTAAAATAAAAGATGGTCACAACACCTATCCTAGTATTCCCAGATTGGGAAAAGACATTTCATGTGCATGCAGATGCATCAACCATAACACTTAGAGAAATTCTAGAGCAGTGAGGAGCAGGGGCATTAGACCACCCTATAGTCTTTGCAAGAATAAAATTTTTAGAACTAGATTAGAATTACAACACCACAGAAAGAGAAGGCCTAGACATGGTATATGCACTTCATAAGTTCAGGAAATACCTACTGGGGAAACACTTTAAAATGTTCACAGACCATTCTTCCCTCAAATATCTAGTCAATAAGCAATTGTTGGGGGGGAGGCTCTATATATGGATATTTTTATTCCAAGAATTTTATTTCAAAGTGATAGTCAAACCAGGGAAGCTAAATGCAGGACCTGATCACATGTCAAGGGTAACTACTAGAGAATAACCTACTAACTTGGAAGAGAACTTCCCTGATGCACAACTATTTTCAGTACAGGTAGTTAATGAATAATTTTATAATATTATTGAATACTTAAGTACAGGGATTTTACCACAAGTGTTTAGCACTACGCAGAAGAATAATATGGTAGTAAGAGCTATAGACTATCAAATGATTGCATGACACTTATAAAATATGGGTGCATACAACAATTTGAGGAGGTGTGTATTAGAACATAAAAGGACTAGAATTTTGGTAGAAGCTCATGAAGGAATAGTTGGAGGAAACTATGAAGGAAAAGTAACCACACAAAAGGTATTGCATGCAGGATTATGGTGGCCATCAGTCCATAAATATGCCAAGGAATATTTCCATAAATGTGATGTCTATCAGAGGGTTGGAAAACCTAACATAAGAGATGAGATGCCTCTAAGACCACAAGTAACTTTGAAGGTATTTGAAAAATGGGAAATAAAATTTTTTGGACCGATCAAACCACCATAAAAAAGGTCAGGAGATAGATATATCATTAATGAGATTACATAATTAACAACATGGGCATAATTAGCACCAGTCAAATATTATAGCGCAGAGAAAACAACACACTTCTTATTTGAGCAAGTGATCACCAGATTTGGATGTTCAAGGATTTTGAGTGACTAGGGCACTCATTTTATCAATGATACCATTAGGGTTATGATTGAGGAGTTTGAACTCTATCACCAGAAGAGTACACCATACCATCCTCAGGCAAATGGAACAGTAGAAGCTTTCAATAAGATTGTTATCACTGAAATTTCGTTCACAAATGGTTACAAAAATCCAACACCTCCAAATACCTATTAGCTCATTCATGATCCAAAAAATGCATTTCGAAAGGGCACAAACTATACAATTGGTTATAAAATCAACATGCATTCAGAATGCAAAGGAAGTGCACACATGTGTGCCAGTCGAAAATGATGGAAAAGAGCACATGCATGACTATGGACGAAAAAAGTCATGCACACTTCAGAACGACGCATTAATGATTCTGGTCAGCCTCCCACCCACTTATGGTTCATCTCGCAAGTCGATTTGATCCCCAAATCTGAGCTGAATCCGAGTGGGGGGTTGGTCAAATACCTAAAGGTGCCCTAAAGGGCCCCTTGTTCACACTAAATACTGGTTGGATAATTCCTCAAAGATTTTCTATAAAAAGAGGCCATGGGTGCACTATATTTACAAAAATCTATTTGTACTGTTATGTTGCCTCTATTCTCCTACAAGGAACCTCTTTCCTCATTGGAGCATATAAGCACCATTTCATTGGGCTATTCACATCACTTCTTGAGTGAATGAGCTTTGGATTTATTCACCATTTCCTTTTAGTTTTCTATTTGTAAGAAGAGCTCTCTCATTGGGGGTTCAAGAGCCCTCCCTTGGAGGAAGAGGGGACCCATAAGTCTCCCTTTATCTTTGGTGTTTGCTCACTAATACAATCTATCCATTAGTGGCATGAATATCAGTTTTCTTTTGTTCTATTTCCCTTATGCACTTTAATTTAGTTTCTTTAATTTTTGTTAGCTTAGCTGTTTTTTTGTTTCTTGTGCTTGATGTTTCTAAATCTTGCACTCATTTTTGTCCTGTCTAGATAACCCAACTGGACTTGTAAGTGTCCTTCTTTTTCTCATTTAGGTGAAGAAAAGGATACAACATATTGGTGACTCCACTAGGGATAGGTATAAATTTCCTCCCCATTTGGGTTTATTGAGCACTTATTTTTTATTTATTTGACTTGCAAGGATCATAATCGGCCCAAGCCTACCTACAAAAAGCTAAATTTAGAGATGAGATAAGAGAATTTCATCTGAAATTTTCTTCATGTCTGTGCATCAGAAAGTGCACGGGTTTTTCAACCCACAGCTGTGCTTTCCAAGCACGTATGCCAAGAGAACTTTGTTCCTCAGTGAATTCTATGCACATGCACCAACATGTCATTGTTTATCTATGCATTGGTGCCACATGCACCTCTGTCTACTCTGCAACCCATGCATCTGTCCAGAAATTCAACATTGTAAGAGTTTTTGTGGTATTTTTTAAGGCCCATAGCCTTCTAAATATCGATTCTATGAAAATTTTAATATGCACCACACTTAGATTCCCTCTCCACATGAAGGGTTAGTCAAAACATAAGCACTTAGGGGGTTAAAATCCATATTTTTCCTCTTTTTGATTTCATTTTGCCACATGGATGGTTTGCTTTGACTGTAAAAATTAAGTTGGAATCATTCAATATAACATATATAAACACTTGCATTGGGACCATAAATCAAACTTCAATCATAGAGTATGCTCTTCTCTCGCACCATAGAGCGATCTTGAGAATCAGAAAAACGATTGAAGGAAGGTTTCATCTCCCTTAAAGACAAAATCTTTAGGAGAGGACAACATCCTCCATTGGGACTCCTCTTAGTTTATTTTCAAAAACATCTTAAATTTATAAGGGCCCATACATGCCCACATGATGCAAAGATAGGATAGTTTGAAGCTACTTTCTTAGTTTACATCACTAGGGGAGTTTAAAGGTTATTGTAATGGGCCCATACATGCCCACATGTCCACAATCTAGGATAGTCTTTTGAAGCTTTCTTAGATTAAATCACATTAGGGAGTTTAAAGGATTGGTAAGGACCCACATGTCCACATGCTAGTTCTCTAGGGACTTTAAAATTACACAAGGTTGTACCAATGGCATATAGTAAGATAGGTAATCAAGACTTGCAAGGACCACACAAAGTCTACATGCTACAAGGTGACACCTAACTTATTAAAAACTTGGCACATTTTTATCACTTTCTCACACACAAAGTCACTACTCACTCACACAGTTTCATCTTGAATTGTGGAGTTTGAAGTAAGTTTCCCCTAAAAGGGATTCCAAAATGCCCAACCCTTTTCTTGAAGGAGCTATCCACTGCCACTTAAATTGAATTAGATTCATTCACACCCCCAATCTCACAAACAACCACATCTAAAATTTCTCTAAAAACTCACTAATTTTTCCTCCACAGGAGGGGCCAAAAGAAATTTTTTAGTCTAGGTAGGATCTCGAGGATAGGCATCCAAATAACTCCTCGTTATCTGGTTCTCACATATTCAAACATTAGAAGTTGTCAAATAGGGAACTTTAAATCCTCCAAGTCAAGTGTTCCTAACACCATAAGGCAGGGAGATACCCATTAAGGGTCAAAGGCCGAGGTCTAGTTGTTCTGTGCATCCCCCCTTGAGGCACCCGCCTCTTGGATGGGATCCATCCCGTGACCCATTTTCGGGGATGAAAATCTAAATGCCGCACTTTGGCCGAGGTACCTAGTGACCAAATTTTAGGACATCTATCGAAGTGGAAATTGTGGGCTACAATTTCACCTTGATTGGATTTTGTGTGGCTATTGGGAAATATCGCTAGCTATTTTGGGATATGCACCCTCTACCCCTCATTATAATTGATTATTTCATCCTTCACCAGTTCCTCTTCTGGTGGCTTCAGACCCCACTGTTGAGTTCTATTGGAAGGTCCAGTGCTATTTGAGAGGAAGGACGTAACATCTTTTTAGGACACGAGCATTTTATTTTTTTTAATTTTTTTTTTGTTCTCCCACGCAGACAAAATCCACCTACCCACATATATGCTTCTTTGTCAATTGATTTATGTATGATGCTCTTGTGATTACAAAACAATTGTGAGATATATTCTGAAGGTACAAGTTATACAAAGTCTCTTGTTCATTTATTACTCTCATCACCAGTTGCACACATTCATTTTGCTAGTCGGACATCATAGGGGACCCACAGAACCCCCACCATTTTAGACGCTTGCAAAATATCCCTCTTATTTGAGGAGGAGTTCCTAGTCTTTCCAACTCATCAGCTCAACCCTCTCACACCCCCGTGAGTGCTACTATCTTAGGATCAGCCTTGCTTGGTTCCACTTTACTTGGGTCCACTTCCCAAGGTCAACCATCCACTAGCTTTCCTTGACAAGGAAGCGGGGGGCACACTTCTTCACAAGGAGGAAGTACCACCGCACCTACCCCCCCTCACGGGTTGGGTACACAGACCACTCACACCATGGTTGGAACTAATCCTCCACCGCCACTCCAGATCCCATATTTGGCCTCCCTCAACATACCGGATCTAAGAAAACTCACAAATGATCTTATATTGCATGACCCCACATGGCCTGCAATGCCCACTAAATTACCTTTCAACATTCCCAAGTTTGAAGGAAAGGTAGGAGATGATCCTACCGACCACATCATGAATTTCCACTTGTGGTGCTCTTCAAACAACATCATGGATGACTCCATCCGATTAAGGTTATTTCAATGCACACTCACTGGCCCATCGACCAAGTGGTATGTAGATGAAAAATCAGGGTCCCATGTGACTTTTGAATCATTGGACAAAGCATTTTTGACCTTCTTTCAACTACCAATCTACCATGACAATGGTCTCGAACTACTCTCGGATTTTAAGAAAACCTCAGCCACACATATCGCTGACCACATTCAAGAATGGCATCAACGACGTAGCTTATGCAAAGAAGAAACCACCAAGCAACAATGCCTTGATTAGTTTATATGATCACTTATCTCCCTCCTTGCCAAGGATGTGGCCTCCACCTTCCCCCAATCTGAAGAGGAATCCATCAACAAGGATCAACAGTATGACTACATTTACTCGCAGTCGGGATACTTATACAAAGTACTACCTGACATCCCAAGACCCGTACCATTCGGCCAAGACAAACCTGGGATGTCTCATTTAGTGGACATATTGCTTGGTACCATAACACACCATAACCCATACATCGAACCCCCACCCATGTACGGTACACCCCAACATCCACCAATATATGGCATGCCTCCTTATTACCCTCCTCCCCCTTTCCAACAACCATACCCTATGGTGCCCCCTCCACCCACGAGTGGACTTGCATCGACACCCATGATGCATCCGACTATACAACCAAGTTCTGGTACCCCCTCTACCTCAACTTACACCCTGAGCACTAGAGAGAGAATCACACCTTCCTATGTACCTTACAGATCATTGCCACAGAATAATCCATACTTTCCATTTCCTGGTCCTCCCCAACCCATGGCCCCACCACAAGGGAAGCCACATGCCAAGGTTAACTTTGTTCAGTCCTCTCCCATTAAGCAGTTTGAAAATTTTGAACAACTGAATACAGAAAATCTGGTCCATCAGTCGAATAATTCCAAAAAGAAAGGAAAAAAATGAAACAATAATAATCCTGGACTAGGAGGAAATAACCCCCAACAAAACCAACCTACTGGGGGCAATCAGAATTAGGGGAACCAGAATTCCCAAGGGGGAAATAAAAAAAAATGCCAAGGGAAGAATAACAACAACCTTCAATCAAACTTCCCTTGTTCCCTTTCATGTGATTATGGCCATTATACTCACTATTTCCCCCAAATTGCTGACTTTAAACTAATGAAAGAATCCATGAACAGACCCCGTTCCCTACCACTGTCTGCCCCCTAGCAAGACCCACAATAGTATGTGTAACAACCACCCTTGACGGTGTTGAAAAACCTGATTCCACACTAAGGTGTGATGAAAATCCAATAGGAGATGCACCCTACCCCACCACAGATGGGATAGTATCAAAACCTTGGCACCCCTACAAATCACACTATCCTCATCACTAGTGAACATGAAGTTCTTCTACAAACACATAGTCATCAATATAGTGCACCCCTTGAATATACTCCCACTACATCAGAATCAGATCCAGTTACAATGGGACACCCTATGATGATTCTGCACCGTAACACTGAGAACCCCCTTTGTATTCCTCGTATCCCCTTACGATGGAATGTCAGCAACCCTCAGGATAGGGCAGCACACAATTATAGTTTGGTTGATGAATTGGCACAATCCCCTACTTCCATATCAGTCTTGGAAGTCCTCCAAACCTATCCCACTCAACATAAGTCCTTACTCTCTGCCCTAGGGGTAGTCGACCATGCTGATACTAGACTCATCACATTTGATCTAGATTGTGGAGAACCCTATCTCCACGCTTTGGTAGCTTTCCAGATACCAGTCAAAATTCAAAACATCACATTTCATCGATGCATAATCAATGAAGCTGCATCCACATGCATCATGTCCAAAACTGTATGGCATAAACTAGGCTCTCCCAAGCTAATACCATCCGCCATCACTTTGAGAGCTTACGATGGATGACCATCCTCTCCTGAAGGGCTCTTTAAAAATGTCCCCATTGAAATCAGGGGAAAAAACATCCTTATCGACATTGAATTTATTGATGCCCCGCTCGATTACAATATCTTGTTTGGATGTAGCTACATGTACGCTATGAAGGTAGTAGCCTCTTCTGTGTTCCAAACAATGATGTTCCCCCACAATGGGAAGATCATCACCATAGATCAGGTTTCAAATTATGAGCCTAACTCTTCCTCCAACATTGATAACATATTACCCTTTGTCAACACTAATCCTAATGTGTACCCACTCATCGAGATGGGCCCCAACATTTTCAAAGACCCATCCTTGCGAGGGACATACCGCAGAGCACCCCTGCTCATACATCCCTCATCTCAAGTATGCGTCATCTCTTCCAACGGAACTAGACCAGGAGATACCATTCCTCCCACTGAGGATTCTTCATTTCCTAAAGTCACATTGGTCACAGAGCTCCTAACTGAGTAATCCCCTGAGAAATATCCATCACCACTTTTTCCTAATATCCCTCTCCCCCAGGGACACATCCTAGTTTGGGAGATAGTCCCACAAGACATTACTCAAATCCCCTTCTTCTACCCCCCACCAGGCATATAAGATTTCTAGGTAGCCGCAACATTTACCTTACCTAACATGGTGCTTGCCATCCCAATTTGGTATCTGCACCCCCCTAAGATGGCTCCTCAACCATCCCTCCCTCCCAAAATAGAGGAAATCCGAATGCATATACCAATCCTCACTCCAACCGCACCACCCTCACCCCCACTCGCTAGCACCACCACCACAACTAGGGGAAGAAGGAAGAAGAAAGGGCCCATCACTCCACTCCCCCCCTGAATTCAAATCCCTTGAGCACTATGCGTGAAATAAGGAAACCCCACCAATTAATGTCCCTCTCTCTCTGAGTTACGCAATTTAATCTGACTTCCTCGAGCAACCACACCGCTCGTCACCCCACCCAATGCACCTAGTACTACCACCATGTCTCCAGCCATAGGGAACAGAGGGTTGCAAACCAAATTCTCCTGTGCCATCTGTTCAGAGTATGGCCATTACACCCACCATTGCCCCACGTTACCCCAATTTCAATAGACACTAAAGGGAGTACGCCAAATATTTCAACAAGAGTCCTCACCATCTGCGTCATCAAGTACTCTTGTCACAAACATCCACTATGTCACGAATTTAGTTAATGAATGAATGAGGTGCCATTTCTCTCTCTGTGAATCACTGGATCATTTCACATACCAATATCCTACGATCCTTGAATACAAGTGTCTCTAAATGGCCCTTATTCAGAATCCTACACCTACTTCATAGCTAGAGGTCCCAGTGACTACCCCTACTCCATCCCATGATGTTTTTCATATTTTCTCTCCTGAACCTGAGGCACTACCCACTCTTCCATGGTTCACAGATAGCTTACATGAGGATTTTCCCCCAAATCCCCCCAATTCTCCTGTTCTTTTCCCCACGTAAATCTTACGCCCGACTACAATTTTCAACCCCTAGTATCTTGATATCTGGTTTATGTCAAGCAAACCATCACAACCTCCTTATGCATCCCCTACATCTTCACCACCAGAAGATAAAAATACGCTAACAACCACCAATGTTACTCCCCAGGATCCCTTATATTCTCACCAGTTCCACTGTGAAGAAGACATCCTCGAGGAATTAGCCACCCCCGATTTCCCATGGAATGTGCTCCATCACAAAGCACTCTTTCTCTTGCAGAAAGACATTGATCCCCCTAGTCAAGACTCCATATACGTGATCAAAACTAAATATTTTATCCCATTAGGGCATATAGACTAGTTCAATAATCCTTTCCCTGCCCCCGACGCTTTTGAAGAAGGTAACATGTCTAACATTTCCTCCACTATCAAAATCGATATTTCCATCAAACCCAGAATCATAGAGGAAATCACCATTGACACCACATTCTCTCCTGAAGAACTCATAACCTACAAAGATGTCTTCCAGAAATACTGGGACATTTTTTCCTGATCATACACAAAGATGCCTGGCCTCGATCCCTCTATTGTCGAACATCATATAGAGACATGGCCTGATATCACCCCTATATGACAAAAGCAACACCCATTACACCCATCCAAAGAAGTGGCCATCAAAGCCAAGATTGACAAATTACGCGCTGCAGGGTTCATATACCCCATCGCATATACGTCATGGGTCTCCAATCCCGTCCCTGTCAACAAAAAATAGGGCACTATTTGCGTCTGCACTAATTTTCGTGATCTCAATCATGCCTATCCTAAAGACAATTTTCCAACAACTTTTATTGACCAAATTATCGATGATTGTGCTGACCACGAAGCCCTCTCCTTTATGGATGATTTCTCTAGCTACAATCAAATTCAGATTCATCCCGCAAACCAGTACAAAACTGCATTCACTACCCCATGGGGTACTTTTTCATATTGTGTCATTCCTTTTGGCCTCAAGAATGCCAGTATGACATTCCAATGGGCCATGACATACAATTTTTCATGATCTGGCTCATATTATCCTCTCCTACTTAGATGATCTCACCGCTCGATCTAATAAATGCACTCAACATCTATATGACTTATGCGTCATCTTTCATAGGTTTCGTCAGTACAATATACGCTTGAACTCCCTCAAGTGCATATTTTGCGTCACTGCTGGACACCTCCTTGGGTTCATCATTTCCCAATGCAACATCACCATCAACCCCCTCAAGGTCCAAGCCATCACCAAAATTCCACCACCTCGGACTTTACACCAACTCCAAAGCCTACAGGGCAAAGCTAACTTTCTATGTCGCTTTGTCCCCGATTACGCCACTCGTGCACACACTTTCCTTCTCTTATTGCTTCACGATATCCCATTCCAATGGGATGAACATGCCCAAACCACTTTTGATGATTTAAAAGTGGTGCTCTCCAACACCCCCTTGATTATTCCACCCGACTATAATCACGACTATATCCTCTACTTATTGGCCTTAGTCATCTCAGTGGCAGGAGTTCTCGTCCAATTAGGTGATGATGGTCATCAGCATGTCATTTACTATATTATTAAAAATATTTCAGGACCACCCCTGAAGTAAAATCACAAAGAGAAAATAGCCCTTGCAGTCCAAAAACTACGCGATTACATCTTGCTTTGCACTACCAAAGTCATAGCACATTCCAACCCCATGCAATACTTGCTCAGTCGCAGACAAATTAATGGTAAATTACAGGATCTCCGAGCATCCATTTTCTGATCCATCTTTAGCCACAAGATTACGATCCCGCCACCTACATAGTCACATTCCCCGGGTCACCATATATCCTCGACCCCTAGGGAGCCTTTTTCTCACATCCCACCCAAGTACGCATGCTCATGTTCAAAATTATCAAATAACTGTTCTATGTTCTTTATTTTCAGATATTTTTCACGTCGAGTATTTGTTTTTCATGTGTGCAGGTACTTGGTCATCACACACTAGCACAACCCCTTTAGGTATATGATCGACACTAGCATGTATTCATTCCCTCTGAATATCCATTGCATCTCCCAGTCACACCCTCCATCATTCGCCTCTAGTTCCCCCCCATCTGGCTCTGTAGTACTCTCACCTCCATTGCATTTTTAGTACTGTCACCTAGTAGCATTCTCCCTTACATGATCTTTCCCATTCATATTCCCCTTTGTGGCACTTTGACACTCATGATACTTTCACCCCCTAGGGATGGGAGTCCCGATAGTCTTACTCATGTTAGAGAATCAACCACATAATCCTTCTCCTCATTTTTCTAGCTTTCTCAATGGACTTTGAGAACATCTCCTACCAATTATCATTTGACTGCGCCTCTGCAGTATCATTAGCCCTCCATTTCATCTACAATCAGTTTTCCCATCTGCAAATTCCCCTCCATTCATTTACCTCATACATAAACCCACCTATGCCTCCCCCCCCTTTCCACTAGTTCTCCGCACAACTTGCACCCTCACAGGCCAAGCGATCTTGCACTGGGGCATCTGTTTCTATATCTACACATTTATCCCAAATTATTCTTTATTCATTTGGTAATTGTACAAAGCCTTTGTTTCCCGCATTTACATATCTTTTTGTTGTCACCCTTAGCGACCTTCCTTTTTCGGTAAAGCAACCCGTGTTGCCCTTGGTTGGGGCATTCATTACCTTTTACTCTTGTTGACATCGTCCATAAAACCTAAGCATCCCACAGTCCATGTACCTACGATCTTTGAGTTTTTCCACATTGTCATGCATATGGCACCATTTAACCCATGTCTAGTCATCCCCCTAATGCTAGATTCAGTTTCACAGTTGTTGCCACTCATACTTCACATATCTCCCCAACCAAGGGCAGTCTTGAGTCTCGCCACATCTCGACTTCGTCCATGAACCTCATCAGTTCCTGATCTCATCCAGTGGTTTTCATGAAGCCCTTTTTCTTCTTGGAGTTGCATCTCCCTTTCTGTCGACATCAACATAGTTTCCAGGAGGGCGACAGTATCTTGACTCGCATTCCCTTTACAATGAAAAGTCTCAGATGGCACAGATAAAACCACCATTGTTCTCTGTTGTCGAATTCAAATTCAACTTTATCTCATGTTACGATGGGTCTTACTTTGCGACCATTGTAGTTTTTTTTATATTTTCCGAAGACCTCTGAAATTTGTTGGGCTATCAATGCCCGCGAATTATCGACACTTCTTACAGGTGTCATCGCCTCCTTTTAGAGTATGTTCACCATTAGAATCACCCTCTTCCATTATTAAAATGCCTCGGAGGATGCTGCAATTATCTACATCAACATACTACTTCAGTTATTGTCTTACACATTTTTGAGTTACATGACACACGCATGGGGCATGCCCGCCTCATTTCTACATAGTTTTATTTTTCCACACCTAGCGAAAGTTTTGGGTCTCATAGTCTCTCCTCTCCCTCCAATGGGTTTCTCTTGCAATTCCTCTCAACACTCTTTATTACAAAGGTACTCTCAGTAGAAGAAACATTGATGTATTTTGGCTATATGTATTCTCCTAACCTCACACATTAGGGAGCATCTTTTATCAGTGAAATTTTGTCCACAAATGGTTACAGAAATCTAGCGCCTCCAAACACCTATTAGTTCATTCATGGTCCAAAAAATGCATTTCCAAAGGGCACAAACTATACAATTGGTTATAAAATCAGCATGCGCTTAGAACATAAAGGAAGCGCGTGCACATGTGCTAGTCGAAAATGTCGGAAAAGAACACATGTGCCCGATGCGTGAATGCGGAAGAAAAAAGATATGCACACTTCAAAACGATGCATTAATGATTTGGGTCGGCCTCCCACCAACTTCTAGTTCATCTCCCAAGTCGATTTGACCCCCAAATTTGAGCTAAATCTGAACGGGGGGATGGTTAAAGACCTAAAGGTGCCCTAAAGGTGCCCTAAAGGGCCCCTTGTTCACATTAAAGATCGGTTGGATAATGCCTAAAATATTTTCTATAAAAGGAGACCATGGGTGAAATATATTTCCAAGAATCTATTTGTATTTTTATGCTGCCTCTATTCTCCTGCAAGAAACCTCTTTCCTCATTTGAGCATATAAGCACCATTTCATTGGGCTATTCACATCACCTCTTGAGTGAATGAGCTTTTGTATTTATTCACCATTTCCTTCTAGTTTTATATTTGTAAGAAGAGCTCTCTCATTGGGGGTTCAAGATCCCTCCCTTGGGGGAATAGGGAACCCATAAGTCTCCCTTTCTCTTTGGTGTTTTCCCACTAATACAATCTATCCATTGGTGGCATGAATATCGATTTTCTTTTGTTATATTTCCCTTATGCACTTTAATTTAGTTTCTTTAATTATTGTTATCTTAGTTGTTTATTTGTTTCTTTTACTTGATGTTTCTAACTCTTGTACTCATTTTTGTCATGTCTAGCTAACCCAACTAGACTTGTAAGTGTCCTTCTTTTTCTCATTTAGGTGACGAAAATGATACAACAGAGATCTTGGAAAATGCTCAGACAAAGATCTACAATGTCAACATGGATGATTGGGACTTGAAAATACCATCAATACTATGAGAATATAGGACTAAATGTAAGAAGTTGACATGACATACACTATTCAAATTGGTGTATGGATAGGAAGAGATAGTACCATTAGAATTTATAGTACCCAATCTGTGCATAGAAACAATTACCAACATGAAAAAAATAGGTACACTAAAGTAAAGGTTAAGCCAACTAATGGAAATGGAAGAGGACATGATTCTGACATGATTTCACCAGGAAGTATAGAAAGAAAGAGACAAATCCTGGCATGATAGACATATTAAGAAGAGGAATTTTAGGGAGGGAGACCTAGTCCTACTCTATGAAAGTAAATGTTTCCAACATCCTGGTAAATTTAGAATGCATTGGCTAGGGCCATATGAATTAAATACTGTCACAGATGGGGGATTTGTACAGTTAAAATATTTGGAAGGAACAAAACCGAAAGGAAAGATCAATGGTAGTCGACTTAAGTTGTACATGGATAGTCAACCTACTAACTCTTAAAATTTACAATGTAGTGAGAAAGAAATGTATATAGTGTACTATAGTAGATATTAGGACAGAAAAATGAGAAAAATAAATAAAAAGGAGAAAAAGAGGGAAAAAGAAATACAAAAATAGAAAACGAAATAAAAACAAAAAAAGACACAGAAGTTAACTATACCACGAAAGGAAAAAAAAAGTCATGTGTAGTAATTACTGTGAAAATATCAAGAGACAATGCAAAATAAAATTTACAGCCAGCGCTAGTGCACGCAAAAAGTGAGAAGCCAACACCACCGGGTCTATAAAAGGTGGAAAGCACATGTTTATTTAACACTTAGCGATTTTTGAGCGCAGAGCGAGAAACAAATCATGTGCCCTACCTATCATTTTAAAGCAGAAGCAAGCAAGCATGTGAATTTGAGAGAGAATGATCTCACCAAAGTTCAACGCACCATGCCAGTACATGTGGGTTACTCAGCAAGGCCAAAGGCGCAAGGAAATAATTCCACAACCCAAGAATGTGATTGAGCCAGAAGATATTATCACCTTGGACACATAATAAATTAGCTCGACATGGGATGAGGAAGAGACATCGACAAACCAACAAGGTGAAATAGGGCAGAGCTCTGGGGCCCTAAATGGTATTCTAAACCCTAATCCTGAGACACCTACGAAGCCCGATGAAACAATGGAACCACGATGGTCCCATGAACACGAGGAAGTGTTGGTCGAAGATATCACCAATTGACCAGATTCTGAAAGGGAAGAAGAGGACATAGATGCAACAAAGGCAAGCCCATCTATTGTGAGACAGAAAATAAATTCTTAAGACACCATGGATGTTACACTCCCATATATCCCAGATGCAGTGATTACTGTGGATGATATGCTGGGAAAGGTACCAAAACTCAGGTACACAGATGATGATGTGCACAATGCGGCTAAATTCCCAGATTTGGCCAAGGAAACTTATTTAATAAATACAGGGTAAGTTGGAACCTGTTAGGACCACACAATGTACCTTTTTGCCTATACTTTTTGCCACCATTATACTCTTGATCACTTACATTTAGACTCATACTATCACTTTATCTGATCATCTCAAAGGTATACAACGTCCCTTCTCATTACTATACGTTTAATCTGTTTTGCATAATATTTTACATCACTCTCGTACTTAACCATTTATTAAGAAATGCATAAGTGTCCAAAACTGCAGATTAGCATTTGAGGCCTATTGTTGAAACACAGAACTGTCCAAGGTCATTGTTACTGAAACATAGAACTGATGCTGAAACACGGAGCTGCTTTACAGTCCGAGGTCGTAGATGCTGAAACATGGAGATGCCTTATAGTTTGAGGATGCAGATGTTGAAACACAGAGTCGTTACACAGTCCTGAGTCGCAGATGCTAAAACACGGAGCTGTTACATAGTCCAGAGTTGCAGATGCTAAAACACAGAGGAAACCGTCAGAACCGATGATGCTGAAACACAAAGGAAGCCGTCATAGTCAGCAGTCAACACAGTCAGAGCGCAATTCATGTGGCTGAAAAAACCCACGAATTGCGATGCTGAAACAACATCCGCAACAACAAGAAGAAGTTGTTACACCAGCCGTAACAACAATACCTCATTCAGCTCCTGTAATAGCATTCGGTTGCGTGAGACTAGGACATCCTATGTTGGTTTAGAAAGAAGATATGATTTAGGATAAGGCTCAGATATGCATTGTAATTATTGTATCGAAGGGATTTCCTCTTTAAATCAGAAGAAATCACCATTCAAAATTTCCAAGTTTTATGTATTGAAGCAACTCCAGAGAAGCAGGACGTATTCTATTTTTCCAAATTGTAATGTGATATTTCGACAGATGAATATAAGACTGCTTTGAGTATCCTTCTCTAGCTTTTCGTTTCAGGGGAATCTTGTGAGAAGGGAGGGCCCACCTTCTTCACAAGATTCACCCATTAGTTAGAAGTGTGTTAGTACAATTTCTGTTTATGCTTTGTTTAACTGTCGTTTGCTGAAACACTGTTTTTAATGGATTCCACCTTGCTGAAACACTACTGACTCTGTGTTAGTTTATCGGATGAAATTTATAATTCTTTTTATCAGCAATCTTGTGTGATGATTTTATGAGGCTAGCAGAGACTGGGTCAAATGTTCCTACTCAGATAGGAAGGAATCAAAACACCTTGTCTTCTGTAGATTTCATTTACCTCTGCAAGTGTGCTAGACAGAGATTTGGTTAAGGGTTCCTGCTCAGACAGGAAGGAATCAAAACACCTTGTCTTCTGTAGATTTCATTTACCTCTGCAAGTGTGCTAGCCAGAGATTTGGTTAAGGGTTCATTCTCAGACAGGAAGGAATCAAAACACCTTGTCTTCTGTAGATTTCATTTACTTCTGCATGTGTTCTAGCCAGAGATTTGGTTAAGGGTTCTTGCTCAGACAGGAAGGAATCAAAACACCTTGTCCTCTATAGACTTCCATTATTCTTGCAATTGTGCTAGCCAGAAACTAGGTGAAGGATCCCTGCTCAGAAAGGAAGGGATCAGACTGCCTTGTTCTTTGTAAACCTCAACCTCACAAGTGTGCTAAAACAGAAATAAGGCTCAAGGCTCCTGCTTAGAAAGGAAGGAACTAGGTGGCTTTGTTCTCTGTTAAATAGAGTTAATTGTTTTCTTCATTACTATTTTCATGAAAGAATGTTAGTACTGAAGTCTCTGGTTGAGAGTAAGGGTCCTATTCTCTGATTACATAATAGTTGTTCTTTCCCATTGCAAGTGTTATTTTAATGTAATCCAGGATTCTTAGATTAATCTTTAAAAGATCTGCAATAGGGAAGATACTTTCCTATGATTTAATTCAGAACTTCAGTTCATTCAAACAAAGTGTGATTAGTATAAGTTTATTTACTACAACACTAAGTTTCTTTTGGAATTGAGCATATATAGTGCGTGGTTATCTTTGAAATAAAAGACTTCCCTGGGTTGATAATTTATGTATCACTTGATTGTTTGAATCAATTAAGCAATTATAGTGACCAACATTTTGGCGCCGTTGTCGGGGAAGATAACTATAGATTTCAAAAGCACTTGTGATTTCTTTTATTTAGATAAAAAGAATGCATGAAAGACCCCGAAGACACTAACCCTACAGGTGGAAAGGGAAAAGGAAAAGGAGGAAGAAAGACTTTCATTGACGAGATTGCATCCAAGTCTGAATCTACTTCTCAACGACCAAACCTTCAAAAACAGAATTCCCAGCCTTCATTTCGAGAAATATTTGGAACAAGGAAAGAAGTTTGGAGTTCGGAGACAGTCCAGAAGCCATTAGGAGATATTGAGGATAGAGCAAGTGCAGCAGGAGAGCAGACAGAGGGAAACATGGATGAATACAACAAAGAATTACATCATGAAGAACAAGCAGGTACTGAAGGCGAGGTAAAAGATGAAAACTCTTTCTCTACACTAGGATTCCCTATTGGCGATCTCTCTAGAGGGACAACCCCCATGAAAAACATTCCACTCTCAACATTGCCAAATTTTCATGGGTTATCATCAGAGGATCTTGATGAATTTTTGTTTGAATTTGATATATTATGTAGAAGTTATGATTACGTTTCTAATGCTCAGAAACTGAAGTTATTTCCAGCAACACTAAAAGGGAATGCACTAAGATTCTTTATGAGTCTTGGAGGCCATGTAATCACAACATGGGACCAAATGAAACAGAAATTTATGAACAAGTACCAGGACTACTGCAGAACGAGAGAAAAGAGGGAGGATCTATTTAAAATGATGCAGAAAGAGGACGAGAATCTAGAAGACTTTGTAGAGAGGCTACAATACAATCTACAAAGATCCAGTCATCCCAATGTAAGTAAGGATATTCTCAAAACTATATTATTAAAAGGGGTAAGGAATGACTCTCTGGATATGCTGAACATGCTTGGGAAAGGGGACATATCCAAGGAATCATATGATGAAATTGTCAATTTATGCAAAATATGTTCAAGGGGATCTTCAAGAAACAGATTGAATAACAGGGACACCACATTTTCAAGAGTCCACAAATCAACCAGTGGGGGAGCAACAAGAGCCGAGATAGGTAATCTACTTGAAGATTTTAAAACTGAAATGTTAAGCTCTTTTTCCTCACAAATGGATACCCTGCAGATTAAGAAAAAGCAAGCAGAAGCAGAAGCAACCTTGTCTATCTTTTGTTCTCAATGCAAAGATAAGAACCCACGAAGAGAATGTCCACTGGACAGGAAACCAATCTGCACTATTTGTGACAAGGATCATGATACCCAAAATTGTCCATCTTTACGAGGGATCAAAGCAGCATTGCAACCAACGGACAAAGAAGCTGAAGCTGTCTATCTGATGACACAAAGGAGACAATGGGAACCATGAGGACAAGGTATGAACTCTAACGTACCATTTACATCTCCTAATCGTTGGAATAATTATTCTTCTTTCAATCAAATGAGTTACCCCCCTTACAATCAAATGTAATACACTAATCAAATGAATTATCCATCCATGCAACAAACTTACCCACCCATGCAACAAACTTGCCCACTCATGCAAAAAAATAACCCACCCTTTGTTGATCCCTCAATGTGGACCTCTTGGCCTCCACAACAACAGCCATATCAGAATCAATGGAATTAGAATTGGAGAGGACAACAACCCCCCTTTCAAAACCAATTACCTCAATTCTCACAACAACTCTCCCTGCCAGCAGGTACTCCTCAAAATAATCAAATGATGAGACCCCAGCTACCTATGCAACCTAACCCCAACCCGAATAATAAAGATGTGTAGTGCATTGATATTTATAACCAGCCCACACTTTCCCTTCTCCCTGCACAATGCAACGATATCCATCTTCGATCCGGGAGAATAGTGGAACCCACCATAGCTGATGTTACCTCTCCTGACACAGAGGAAACAAAAGAACATGATGTACCTGAAAAGGTACAATCATCCTCTAACAATGCTGCTGAAACAACAACACCACCTTTCCCTGAGCGTTTAGCCTTAACAAAAATGCCTGAACCACTAGCCTTTAATCTTTGAGGGGAATTACAAAATTTATATGTTAAAATTCCCCTATTACAAGCACTCCGCGACATGCCTATATATGCTAGGACAATGACAGATATCTGTGTTAAAAATCCTGGTAGGAAAACCAAGGACCCCCTTACAGTCCTTGTTATGGGAGATCTGTCTGCATTAATGTCAGGCAAGACTCCCCCAGTCAAATATGGTGATCCTGGCCACCCTACCGTTACAGTACAAGTTGGAAAAACAATAATCCCTCGTGTCCTGGTAGACCTAGGTGCATCCATCAATATCATGACTTTAGAGACCTTACAAGTGCTACAATTACAAGATGAAGTTAGAGAGACCCCAACTATCCTAGAATTGGATGATCGATCCACAATTAAACCAGAAGGAGTCATTAAAAACCTCAACATCTCTGTGGAATCCTGGAATTATCCAGTCGACTTTACAGTGTTGCAGCCCAAAACAAAGTTGGGGGGCCACCCTCTAATTCTGGGTAGACCATGGCTAGCCACAGCAGATGCTTTTATCAGCTGTAGATCAGGGTCAATGACAATTTCAAACGGTTATGAAACAAAGCAGCTTACACTTTATCCTCATGCTACACCCCTGGCCAATAAAGACAATTTTGTATGGGTAGATTTTGAGGATCAACCTACTCAACCTCTTCTGACTATCGGACAAGMTTTAAGTCTGAAAGACTCTACTGAGGATGAAATCATCAATAATTTTATTTGTGAGCCCTCCTCTGTCACTCCACAAATTCATAATCAATTAACTGCACTGTTGGAGTCTGATAAGCAAGAAAACCTCATTTCAGAAAGCCCACCTCAAACACCCAAAACCATCTCCTCCAAAAGCATACCGGTCGAAATTGAACCTGGAAAATCATTAAATATAAACCCTCATTTGTCAGATGCTGAAACACAACAGTTAATGAAGTTACTTGGGGAAAATAAAGAAGCATTTGCATGGGATTACACAGAAATGAAGGGAATCTCCCCTGACCTATGTACTCATAGAATATATATTAAGGAAGATTGTCGACCAATCTGTCAACCCCAGCGACGAATGAACCCAAAATTACGGGAAATCCTAAAGGAAGAACTTCAAAAATTGCTCACTGCAGGGTTTATCTATCCTATATCAGACAGTGAATGGGTGTCCCCGTTGGTAATAGTCCCTAAAAAGAATGGGAAATGGAGAGTATGTGTGGATTATAGAGCTTTAAATAAAGCTACTCAGAAAGACCACTTTCCACTACCATTCATTGACCAAGTGCTAGATAATTTGTCAGGGAAGAAGTTTTTCTCATTCTTAGATGGTTTCAGTGGGTACAACCTGTTAGCGATATTTCTTGCTAACGGGGGTAGGAAATCAAAAGGTGGGTTAAAACCCACTTATCCAAGGTCTCGGGCAACATGCGCCCGTGGTAAACAG